>JAQIWP010000746.1:0-20740 GCA_034695525.1 Euzetes globulus | reverse complement strand
CTCTCTCTCTCTCTCTCTCTCCTCCCTCTCTCGCCTGACGACATAGATTTCAGAGTAAACATTGATGAATATGTCATCAGATGGATGTCCTCTAGAGATAAGACCTACATTTGGCTCAAGTAGTGTTAGTCAGGAGCCGTACGTCTATAACTGCTGGCAAAGGATACCATATTTCAAGTCTAATGTTAATTGAGTTTCTGTTTTAATCCTGGAAAGGGTTCAATCAGGCATTCAATTAAATTTGTAATTTTTAATCATTTACGCCAAAAAACATCCATTCAATTAATGTAAAAGTTTAAATTGGATAATTCAGAGGGTTATTTTTTGTTGTTGCTTCACTTTTATTATATTATGCTGTCTGAATGATCAAGCTAGAACATGATTGATCATTTTTCTATCCAACCAAAAATTACTAATGACAAGGATAATTAAAAATTATATAGAGAATTTTATTTGCTTCATATTGAATAATATCAAGAACATTTATTATTCAAGTGGAAAAGATTGTAAGCTTGTGTACTCCTCTAAATAATTAAAGCTAAATTTAGTTAAACTAGGTGAATATATTTTTAATGGTAAATAGTTTGATCAAAATTTGAGTTGATGAGATTACTAGAATGATGGAAAAGCGCTAAGCCTTGATAACATTGCAACTAATCCTTGGTCTTTTTAAAAGACCACTTTGAAATATTAAACACGAACAGTATGTGTACGAATCAAAGTCGGTGCTATCGAGTATCAAATAAAAGATTAGTCAATATTTTATGTGTTTTTATTGTGATATCGATTCTGATTCGGCGAATGACTGAAACAAAAACATATTATTTGAGAGATAATAGATAAAAGCCAAAGAGAAACCAAATTCTCTGCTCATACGTCTCTGCACTCATTCTCCAAAGTCCTATTGACGGGCAAAAGGCTTATATTATCATTTTATCAGGGATGGCCGGGCCAGGGCAAGACAAAATTGAAGTAACTAAATAATTTTACCCTGCTAAATAGGCAAGCAAACTTTTTCAAATGTCTTATGAATGTTTTCAGGTCATTTCATAGGTTTTAATTAAATTTAAAATTATCCAAGCCTTAATATTTTTGCAAATCCCAAACCCCCTTGAATGTTTGAGCATCTTGGTCATTCCCAGTCTTCCACATAATATATTGCTGGACGGAATGAGTTGGAAAAAGAGGAGCTGTCGGCCAAAAGTGAAATATAAATTTCTAGCCATTAATACGTAAACTGTTGTCATTACTCTCAATATTATCGATCGGTATTCTGACCTTTGCCAGACCAAAAATAATCAGGGTTAAATTTGAATTTTGAAATTCAATATTGGCTGGTAACTTTCCAAAATTGACTTTTAACCTGAATGTATTATTTGTTGGCCGGAACCGATCGCTTAATATTCAATTCAAAGTGACTGAAAATTCAATCTAATGTTTGCTAAAGAATATACTTATTCCTATTTCTTTGCACCGAAGATGATATACTGAAATGTTTTGCCACCAGTTCTCAACATAAAATGCAATTTAAAATACGAAATTGAGCTCAAAATTTCATTACCAGTGAGACCAAGAATAAAATAGTCCATGTTGTAAGACATGCCATACATTAAATATAAACTTTAATTTTGTGACTTCAGAATCCTTAAGGCTTTTTAAGAGATAGACTGAGAATAAGGGAAAACGTTATACAAAAATAAAGCCGAAAACTTTCAATTCATATGAAATATATATCTTTGTTATCGCTTTGAGAGAAATATTGGAAACAGTGGTAGGGATGAGCAACGGGGGTATCCATAAAACCTAGAAAAAGTTGGTTTAATTTGATCAAACCTTTCTAACTTTTAAGATGATACTTTTTTAAGGATCTGTCTGGGTTCTTTTTGACAAACATTTAGAGTATTCTGCATGATTGCAGCAAGATAAAATAATTTAGTGAGTCTTGTAATTATACCCTATTTCATAACTTTTTTATCTAAAAGTTTTCAAAGTTTTACAGACGCCCTTTGGCAAAGAACCTTGCCCATCCCCAGTCAAAAGGAGAGAAAAAAATAAAGCAATAGTGATATCAAGACTTTTCTATTAATACTGAAAATGCAATTCAAGTCTTGATTCGAATCTGAATCCTATTTAATGACATTTTCAAAGCAGAGCCCAATTTAATGACAATTTTTTATCAAATAAATTGGAAAAAATTGTCTGCAAAAACTCTTTGAGAGCTTTATTGAAAAGTATCATTGTCGTTTTGTTCAGGCCTATAGCTGCTGCAGCGCTTGCCCTGGGATTAAATTAATTCCCACATTTTTTCTCTCTCTCTCTTTCTCACTCTGAACAACGAATTACAAATGTGTGCCTGAATTCCGGCACAATTCAAAATTATTACATAAAGAGCTGACATTTGTTGGAAAGAGGAAATAACTTCCAGTAAAGTTTACGTTTAAAAAGTGGACCTTTTTATCAAATATTTTTCCAATAAGTTATGATTTGTGAAGAGTTGAAAAAATCTGGCAAAGTATCCAACATTTGTTGAGTTTAAGAATTTGATGGATGAGACTATCATCGAGTGCTTTGCAAACAAACAAAATAAAGAATTGATAGAAATTCTAATATTTTTTTTGGCAAAAAGACTTTTTCTCCAGATTTTCGACTAATACAGTCGAAACTCGATATTAGAGAAATGATTACAGTCTTTAATTTATTTAATAGAACTTGAAGAATATCCTTGGTTAAAGAGACGGAATTTTTGATGAAACCAACAGCTTAAATCTAGTATTATTTTGCCTGGATTTAAATTGAACCATTTTTCTTTCTCATGCCTAATATCACCTTGAAACAAATTTTCAAGCCTAAGGGGATATTTCAGGATACCTTTCACATTTCACATCCTTGATTATATAATGGTTTCAATTGTAAAGGACAACATAAGAAGTTACCACAAAATCTGACCGCGGTACAGTCGGATTTATATTCTTCGAAAATAGGGTTGAAAAAGCTTACTTATTTTGCCTAGAGAATTTCTTAAAAACTAAACCCGGCCCCAAATCGAAGTCTAACTGTATCTGGAAATGAATTGAGCTGCATTAAAAGAGTTCCTTATTGTCAAGGGCCGATCGTTGCAAGGATTTAATAAATGATGTAATTTTGGTGCTTATTTTTGTTTGCCATGCTCTTATCTCTGCTTAAACACGCAATTTGAACAACATTAATTAATTAATTGGATTTGCTTAAAGGTTAGAATATCATTACAATTATCCATCACAAGTAACAAATGAACTAGCGACTAATGAATGTTGCAAAAACACCAGTGCATACAATAACTTCAGGGCTTTCCTCATTAGGAAACTATGAAATTTCCCAACAATTCATCTCTTCTAATAAATTCAATTATTTAGCCGACACATTTTGAATACTTATGAGCTGTTCAATCTTCCTCAGGATTAGTTTTAGCCTTTAGTTCTAATGTATCATGCTCATTCAAAATTGTCATATTGAATGATGAGGAGGAAAGATTCGTAGCTCATATATAGCTATCAAGTTTATTTTCTTTTCTTTTATCCTAGAAAAGTGTTTTGCTAGAAAAACTAGTGTATTTTTATAATCCTGGAACATCTTGCAACTTTCAATTTCGATATCCTATTACTTTGAAATTGCAAATTCTAAACAAGATTTCAATTAAAAATTCAAATTACTTTTAATTCCTATTTAATTACCATTTCCTTGCATTTGAAAAAAGATTATACGTTTAAAAATGGTGATAGCCAGGGCGCCAGGGTGCTTATTTTATTACCATTTTATGTTAGATCAATTTCAATTATCTTTTAAAAATCACGGCTAGTAATGATTTAACACCTTTCTGAATTTAGGAATTATTACTTCTTTTAGAGAGGCTGTGTTTGACTATCCCATTTTTGAAATGACCCAGCTTTTAATCTATTCATGCAGTTTTTTTAAATGCCAAATGTCAGCTAATAATATGATCCATGTCTTTTAGATATGAGACTTTGAAAAAAAGTAGGACAAGTATTTACGTCACAAACTGTCTATTATTTCTGATGATATAGTTTTACAGCACAGAGAAGAAGAATAAGAATATAAAAAAAGTTCAAATTTTTTTCTGAAAATTGAAACTCAACTCATTTGGCGTAAAATCAATTTTTATTGATTCTAGCTATTCTCAATAGAATGATAGGAATGAATTTTGGTCTGGATCAAATGTAACTCAACAAAAGAGAAGTGCAATTAATTCCTGGGAGACTCTTATTTCCAAAGAGAAAATTTTTATTTATTCGCTTTATTTGCGAAAAATGAGTAGGATTTTAAGCAGGTTCACTTTTTCTATTAGTATTAGACATCAAATACAGTTAAATAATATCAGTTTCCTATTATTAAGGTCTGCCATTAGGCAGAGAATACTGGAATAGTATTACATTTTTTCTGGCTTTGCTAAAATTTGCTAAGAGCATTTTAGTTAAACATAAGGTGGTCAGGTGTTCAAAAAATTCCTGGTCACTCACTGTTTTCCAGACTATCATAGTCAGTCTGAATTAATTGTCCAAGTGTGAATTAAGTGGTGAACATATTGTGATTAGTGGTAATTAGTTAAATTTTACTAGATGTTTAGTACAAGTAATAATTGAACTTTTTAAAAATCTTGTCAGTTTGCCAGAACTATTTGGGGAAATACACTGAACTTGTATGTTTATGTTTGTTTATCACTGCAAATTGATATTCTGGACGGAAATAATTTATTTCTGGTGAATCGATTTGAGACCTGGAAAAGTGGTCACCTTAATCAAACATTCGGATCCATTGAATTCTATTATTTTGATCCATTAGTGTCAGAGCAAAATCATATTTCTGTTGAGACATTTTTTCATATATATTTTGCTGATTGAGATTTTTCTCTCTAGCTCTTTATTTATACAAAGCACAGGGGCCTATGGAATGGTATGTTTGCATGTGTTTGATGTGTGTCAGCATAAAAACAGAATTCCTTCTCCCAATGATTACACATATTATTAGTTATTCGGGAATTTTTTTTTCGATCCAATTATTATTATTTGTAACTCATATTTGTTTGACTTTCATATCATATTCAATGTCTCTGCAAACAGTAGTTTGTGTTTTTGGGAGCCGACCATCATTTGATACATCTTACCCTAGATTTAAGAGCACATACACACTTGATAACATTTGTCTAGAGTCTAGACATTTTGCTCTGGTCATATTTCCATTATAAATTAGTAATGTATATATTCAATTGGAACTGGATAGTTATTGTTTTTGTCTTTCCTTCAATAGATAACAACGTTAGTCAATGCAAGAGACAAACCAATTAAGACGGAGAAGCAGCTCCGGGCCATCGTCAGGGTGGGCCAGTCGGTCAACCTGTCGGTGGAACGTTTTGTGGCGGTCGGAGAGGCCATTGCAGACGACAATCCAGAGATCAGGGCCGAGATGTGCGACGCCTGCAAAGACGCCCGGGCGGCCGGCACACTCATCGAACAGCTGTGCGACACGACACACGACGAGAGCACACAACTGCGGTCGTACGCCGACAAGTCCTGTATGGTTAGGGCTGCCAGAGCTCTCCTATCCTCGGTTACCAGAGTGCTATTGATTGCCGACACAGTTGTGGTCAAGCAGTTGATCTCATCTAAAGATAGGGTGAGTTTTTGGAGGAGATTTAAACCAATACTAACGGCTTATGTCTGTGCCGTTCAATCAATGCCTTCATTCCTGTGTCTAAATGACTCCCAAACCAGACATTTGGTCACTGAAATCGAATTAGAATTAAGCCCAACACAGCATATATGCCTAGAATGAGCTCTAGCACATATCAATTTTACTTACATTACCAAGTTAATCACCTGTATCAATCGCATTAAAAGTTACCACTCATTTGCAATCCAATGGATTTTTTTGCTAATCATTCTGACGTTAATAGACGGAAAAAAATAATTGATGCTGAACCAATAAAATAGTAGCTGTACTGGGCAAGATAAAAATTTCGAATTTGCTTAAGCCCAAGAATATATGAATATTCAAATAACTTTAATGGATATTTTAGACTTGATTTAAATGTTACAGTTTGATAAATTTATGAATTTAAAAAGATTAAACTGAACTAACAAAAATTCATTATCTTGCCTACCAAGATATATTGGAATTTTCAATTTATTTTAAATGTACCAAAACCAAAATAAAGAATTTACAGTTTATTAGATAGATTTATCATAAGGTGACTTTACGCTTTATGCTAGATTGAGTAAGATTGATTTAGGAAAGAAACCGAAACCTATTTAATTTTTTAACATTATAAAGATGATTTATTAATATAAAAGAGCTGCATTAAAAAACAAAATGAGACAGATGACAATTCATATTACACAGCTACATCTGACACGATTCTCCTATTGAATTATTAATTATGAGCCTGATCAACTATTGATTAATTATGTAGATCTCATGAAATGTCGTGACGGACACACTCGCCTTTACGACAAACACTGAGCGCCTGTCTTTCAAACAGCAAAAAATACTTAAGGAATACTTAATTAATGTGATCAATAGAAGGACTGGGAGGATAGGGCTCATTGTTATTCATAGCCAAACCTACCGATGAAAAAAGTCCATTTTTCCATATAAGGGTATGTGTCTGTTCAAGAATTATTCGGAGACACACAGGTCTGTAAACCCCTTTTCCGAAGTAGAAATGTCGTTAGTGTTAGCTCAGCCTCAGATTCCGTGCTTAAAAATACGTAAAAAACTAATCCATTCCATAAATATCAGACCCCTCTGGCTCTGAATAAATTTTTATCATTATAGATCCATGGGGATAAACTAGTTTATATGAAGAACTTGAAAATCTGATCCCATCAGAATGATCATGCTTAAATGATTTTGAAAAGAATTTAATACGTTATCTTCTTTTTCAATCTCAGAGAGAGAGGATAATCAGAATATATATATATTTTTATTCTGTGTGTATGTGAATAACAAATGTCTCCTCAATGGCCTATATCTGGCCTATGAAATGCCCTGTAAATGACCTAGGATAAACTTTTATGGATTCAGGAGACTGGATATTCGATTCTGAAAGAGAGTCTCATTTGGAAAACATTGAAATCCCAGACATTTATCTCTTTCTATATTTTTCTATTTATTGCTTATATTTTTATGGACACACATATATCATACAGACGTCCCCCAGAATTGTAGTACATTTACTCGTGAAGTGCCATTTATTATATAATCTATTTGTGAAGTGAATATTTCCAATTCTTATCGTAATAATTCTCTTTCAATGTACTGGCTTGTGCTCCTGTAAGAAGGGTATGGAATTGGGGGGAAAAGCCTGTGATTTATTCCGATAGGAATATATATTTCGACATAATTTTGAGTCCAGAAAAATAAGTTAATGTATGGAAAAAATAGTGTAACGAATCGTCTCAATGGAATCGATTTTATACATTTCCACATAAACTTAAGCCCTATTAGGCGGTCTTTTTTATCATAGGATGTGTTTGGGGGTAACCAGTCTTACTGCCAGCTAATCAAACAGGATTAGTTAAGAAAGTTATTTATTAGAAGTCTATTATTTTAGAGAATATTCTGTGAAATTCTTTGAATTCTTCAACTTTATTTGAATAATGTCAAGATGGTCCATGCTTGTTTATAAGTAAAATTACTTGTTAATTTAATTTTTCATTAATTTATTCTGAGCCTATTTCAATTAAGCAATTCTTGAAAATTAACTTAGAAGACCAATTAGTGCTAAATTGATCCTGGCTCTAATTGAGAGGCACAGTTGTCTATCGTCTATAGATCTAATATTTATATGGCTGTAGTGATCACACTTGTAGTCATTCCTCTCTTCTCAGTTCATTCGTTCTCCTCCTCTGAACATCAGATCTATTAAAGTATAACTGGAGAGAAGAAAATTTTCTTTAGACTCGATTTATTCCCTTCCCATTCATGCCTTCGAAATCTGGTTTTAAGAGGGAGAGGGAGGGAGAGTTGGAGAGAGATGGTAAGGGAGAGGAGAGAGAGGGAGAGAGAGGGAAAAAGTTTTAGTTTTTTCTATTCCTGAAAAAATAAATCAATCGATATTTTTATGTTTTTGATGTCAGTCTTGAGAAAGCCTTTGAAAATTGAGAGAAAACTTTAAGTTTTAGAAATAAGCATTTGAAAGAAACTTATAAAACGATGATAACGTCTACATAGCATGGTCAATCAAAAATTTCCTGTTTAAGGAACATGGTGAACCTCTTGAAATGAGTTTCTTTTAATCTTAGAATAAGTGAGGATAAAAGGTAGAAATGTTAAAATACCTTAATTTTAACATGCTCATCAACGTTAATTGAATACCAAAATCTCAGATAAAGATGAAACAGTCAATTACCAAACTATATGTTCCGAAAATTGGTTATCGCGGTTAAAAAAAATAATATTTTCTTATCAGACCATCTTATCTGACGATCAATTTCTGCACTTCAATGAGTTTTGAAATTAATTACTTTTTTTATAACAAAAACAGAAATATTTTGCTTAAAAGCCTCTCAAAAGAGTCTTGAAAATCGAATTTTTCCGGAAAGTCGACAGAAAATTGTCAAACATTTTTCATCCAAGTATTTAATAATTGAATTCTTTTAAGCACTTCTCGAAAACTGAACTGATGTTCAATGGTTTGTCAAATTTTACTTAATTAAGAATTCGTGTTATTCCTAGTTGTAATTCGACAAGACAGGTCAATTATAGAGCCAGTCATGCATGACAACTGAGTTAAATCAAAATTCACAAATCTAGCCATGAATTGAATCAATAAGGCATTTGAATATTCAATTACATCAAGTATTCAAATTGGCTCCGAATTTCTGCCTGGTTTCCAATTGATTGAGATGTCATTCGTGTTAAATTTTATTTGCAGGTTTCAATCAGTCTGAACCGGCTGGAAAATGTGGCCAACTTCACCGAGTTTGTCAAGGCTTTCTCCCAGTTCGGCTCGGAAATGGTTGAGCTAGCTCATCTGACGGGAGACCGGCAAAATGTATGTCACTTTTCATGTCATTAAATAGCGTTTTATTACCTGAAAAATAATGAAAACAATTCGTAAAATATATCGTTATTTTATAGCATTTTTATTGTATAAAAGCGCGAAAAACGATAAAAACTTTTATTGATGCCATTGCCAAGGTGGTCTCTATAAATAAGAGATAAACAGTAAGACCTGCTTGAGAAACTCTTTAATTTAAACCTAGTTTTATTCATGAAATAATCTTTTGAATCCTGATAATTATTTTATTATGATAAGATTTTTAGACTCGATTCTTACACCGAGTAAATAAGAGACCTTGGTAATTGCAGATTAGGGCTATATAAAATAATCATTGGAGAAAATGACCATTCATTTATTTTGAAAATTCGACGTAATTTGAGTCAATCAAGTAATAAAAAGAAAAAGCCATCATGCTAACATTTCGTTAACAATGGCTTACTCTGGAAAAGGGTCATAAATTATTCTGGATGACTCTCTTTGATTTTCATGGATTATAATAGAAACAAACTTCTAGTTAAATAACGATATTGATATAAGGCTTGCATGATAACTATAATTAATGGTGCGGGCATGCGGTGCCTTTTTCTCAGTATTAATATTTCTGGTCTTCAAATCAATACCTCTCAGGACCTAAAGGACGAGAGAAGAAGAGCACAGATGAGTTGCGCGCGTCAGATACTGGAGCGCTCGACAATGATGTTGTTGACGTCATCCAAGGCATGTTTGAGACATCCCGACTGCGACACAGCCCGCGAGAACCGGGACACTGTGTTCCTCCAGATGAGAAAGGCTATGGATCTGATTCATATGGTCATCAAAGACGGGGTCATTCCCAGACTGGCCGCCTCTGCGGCCAGCTATGAGTCCCAGTCAAGAAAGACTGTTCGCCAGTGTCATGTGTCCAGGTACGCGGCGTCAGCAGGCTACCAGACCCCAGAGTGGAAATTGGAAGAGTGGGACGGATGTATCACCGCTTACAACGCCATCAAACGCTTCCAAGTAAGACTCGCATGCTCAATCTTTCGCTATAAAAGGCCTAGCGCCCAAAGAATTTGCCTGGTCAATCAGCCTGGAATTGATTAAATAATGATTAAATAAATGGGTACAGATCATTTCTGTCTTCAATAAGTCAGCCATGAAGAAAGGCCATAGTATTAAGTCAGGCACAGGAATATTCGGGTTTAAGACCTGAAGTGTGTCAACACATAAACAGTTACTCGAATGAGAGTCAAGTATTTTATTTATTCATTTACTCGCAAACAGAATAAGACTTTCTTCTTCTTAACGTCTTTTGTTTCTCTACTTATTCCTTGCGATTGTCTCTCCATTTTGCGATCGATTCGGGTTTTCTTTATTTTGATGTGTTTTTCTTCAGTGAACTACCTCTGAAAATAGACTTCCAGTGTTGGGCTTCTGTTCGCCCATACAAGTTCTTCAGGGAATCGACAGAAGAGAGAAGAAATAAGATTTAATGGACACAGAATTACAATCACTGAATCGGAAAAGCTTTTACTCGTTTTTTGTGTCTTCCCTTTTATTGCCAAACACTTTTGTTATTATACGAAATTATATTCAGACACATATCTCTCAATGTTTATATAAATGTCAGACTCCTGTCGCACAGACTACTGGGACCTACTGTTCGGCTCAATATTCTTTCTCTCAATTCAGAGGAATATTTCACTGATTTAAAGTGACCACAGTTCAAAAACTTCCCAAATCATCATCATGATCATAAATAGCTAGAATAAGGGCTGGCTAGAGACAGTAGGCTTTCTGTAGAATCAAAATACAGTCTATCATCGGTTTAAACATATTTGTTGTGCAGCACATAGGTCTCGGTTTCTCTTTAATCAGGATAATTTTGGCTTAGATGTCAGTTGTCATTTTTGTAAGACACTTTTTTAAACCAGGACCTAATATAGATAGATTGTACATCTCCTCGGATCAATGGACACTTTTTTAAAAACATAAAGAGCAAGATAAATTACGAATATTAGCCGTGTCTATGATCACCATACTTATAAACGACATAAGAATTTCAATTTATTTTGAACTTCTTGAATTTATAGTAATTTTGTGAGGTGCTTTCAAAAATATCATGAATTATTCAAATCATAATATTCAATGAAAAAAGATACCTTAAGCCAGGAGAATTTAAACCTGTAGGTGTGGTCACTTTATTCTCTGATAAGAGTGTTGTCTCACAAGAATACATAAAACTTGAAACCATTTATAAATCGAGTTTTATTCCTTTCAAAAAAACTTTGAAAGCATTTGATTTGAATCTAAATTTTCGTTAAAAACTTTATTTCAATAAAAACATAATAAAAGAAAATATTTATTCAATTTTAAAGCTTTAAAAATGAGTACAGAATTTAAGTTTAATTTTCTACATAGAAAAGCGCTGCCTCTACCTTGCTAGGATTCAATTATCGATAAACGAAGAGAAAATCTCCGAATTTATGCTTGCTAATTTGATTACCTTTACAGAGGAAAATAAGAAACAAGATGTAAAGGACAACCACTTTTGACTAAAACTGTTTCACATGAATTGAATGATTAAATAAATGATTTGATCGTCTCTTCTGTTGAAATGTTGTTTAAGTCTCTTATATAATAGAGAGGGAAAAGTGTAGAGAAAAATATTTTCTCCGTAAAAGTGATTTAATGTTCTTTCTCTCCATTCTGGGAATTTATTAATATTTGATGAAGCAAGGCTGGAATTCTAGGAAAATTAATTTCAATCGCTTTCTTTAACAGGAAAAATAGTCTTTCCGAGAAAAACATCTATTTTTGGGCAAATTATGTGGAAATGTCTTCTCTTTTTCGCTCTAATAAAACAAATCGCTATTAAATATAAATAATAGTTTAATTGCTATTCTGTGCTGACGTCTCTGTCCGCTTCCATTTAGGATTTAGTGGAAATGTCTCGGATGACATTTGTGGGACAGTCGACCAGAGACCGACTCAACTGTGCCTTAGATGCAGTGGTCGAACGGACGCAGGACTTTACCGATTCTGCGTACACGAGTCACGAGCATCGCGAGAAAATTCTCCTACTCTGTGATCGAGCACGGCTTGAGCTCAACACTTTGCTCAGATTAGGACTCTGTCTGGTACATGTCAACCACCTTTTCCCTTCAGTGACCAGATCGGCGCCAGGATAGGCCACCATTCCCATTGCTTTTCAATCTGTTTTGCTGGACCCATTATTTCCCCAATTGAAATTCGAGCATCTAGAATCTTTTACTGAAAAAAATAAAACTTTTTATAGGACGACTCCTTAATATCTCCTAGATGTTGAGTGTTGATCTGGTCACTACTCATCTAGCCTTTTCTTAAATCGAATACTAAACTAGAACCAATTTGTTGTTGATTGAATTACCAAATAGGAACAGGCAGCATCCACATCGCCAAGTGAAGATTTCGAAGCTTCCATTGTACAAACAATTAGAGCTAGCAATGACTTGAAGCAAGAGGTAAAAAAAAGCAATTATTATTCTGTCCAAACTCCTTGTCCATGTAAACTTTGTTTGACTAAGATGCAAGTTAATTTGAAATAGAATCTATAATTTAAGCTTTAAGCTATAATTATATGTTCAAGTTAAATCTAGATTATCTTGCCTTGGCCACTCCAGAACTATAAAAGAAAATAACAATGTTACTTGACCTAGCTACAAGACACTGCCTTAGACCAAATCGACGAGCTTTTCAAAATGAACTCGAGTGTCGAACTGGTTAATCGTTTGAAGAACTTCGCGCTGGCGGGTGACCATGACCGTCTGGACGAGTACTGTGACCTATTCAACGAATACTGTGACCGGGTTCAGGAGGTCTGTCGCCTGTTGCACCACACGTCCACAACGGAGACCCTTCAGGTCACGTCCAAACACACGGAACAGTCTCTGGAAGTGTACGGCCAGCAGCTGTTAGCGGCCAGTCAGACCCTGGCGCTCCATCCGAGCAGCAAGATCGCCAAAGAGAACCTGGAGGTCTTTTCGGACGTATGGCACCTGCTGTGCGCCGATTTGGCCCAGTTGGCCCGCGAAGTATGCGAACTGGTCAGAGGCCGGCAGCTGGACAGTACGGGCACATACCTTCCTAAGATACAGCGGCCAAATCCGAATCCCATTTCAAGTACACAACAGTTAGCACCAGTGATAAGGACGCCAACCAAAAGCCAATCGACGCAACCGTTCGCCACAAGTCATATGACAAACACTATGTCTGCACAACAATCGGCCAAAACTCCGACTACTTCTTCCAGATATTCGGACGACGAGAGCAAACCTAAAGGCCAGGGAAGCGACACTGATATGGGCGAGGAGGCCAAGTACGCATCTAATGATCCGGAAGACAACGATATCGCCAGAAAGGCCAAAAGCATGTCCACTATGGCTGTGTCTATGTATCAGTTCACCAGGGGCGAGGGCGAACTCAAGACAACTCAGGACCTGTTCACTCAGGCAGAGTTCTTTGCCGACGAGGCGAACAAATTGTATAAAGTTGTCAGACATTTCACTTATCAGGTGAGCCATAATTGATTATTGTTTATGACAGTCCATTCCCCCCTTCCCATACCTTTTCCATAGCACTACTTATCAGTGAATTTAATGGTTACTCACATTAAGTCCTTTTCCTTACGCTTTGATTAATCAAATGACAACGAATTTTGACAAAATCATCTTTCAAATAATTGCTAATAAAGTGAAAAAATGATATCAAATTTAGGTGTGACCAGGCTTCTATTTATTAGATTTTTAATTGGCCTTTGATTGAACTTGTTGACTATTTATTTATCGTGAAAGTACAATAATTAGCCTTTATAAATTAAGTAAATACTTTGGGTCTTAAAATGAGCTTGATTAATTTTTAAAATAAAATTTTATGAAGTATAGAATTTGTTCTGGTAATTTTTGATTATTCTATAGTTAGTCTTGATGATTCCAGAATTGAAATGCTAGGAATTGTGTATGTCACCTTTATCGATCGTAATTATAGGGTCACCATCACTGTTCAGACAGGCTTTCGATGATCGATCGACTTAAAACAGTAATTACCTACTTAATCCCCTTTTGCAGGTGCCATCAGGGCCGCCAAAAAAGGAGCTGCTGGATAATTTAGATAAAGTGCCGACTTTTGTACAGCAGTTACAGTTCGCAGTCAAGAATGTGACGGTTGGAAAGGCGGCCACTTTTACCAAAGTCGATAACGTTATTCAGGAGACCAAGAATCTAATGGCAGTGATCAGCAAAGTTACTACAAATTGTATGAATTGTGCCAACAAGGTATGTTTATACTTTTTTCTTCTATATTTGTTCTATATCAACAGTTGAATTAATCTAGTTCACAATGCACAATTGACTTTTGGAACAAATTAATTACGCGCCTCTAACTCGAAAAACTATCATGTTGATAGGCATAGGCATTGATAGGCATATGAATTTGAAAAGAGCTAAACTAATTAGCGAGATAAGAAAGAATGGTTCTTTTTTGAAAATAAACCAAGAATAAAAGGCTTTATTAATTCTTAACACTAGGAAAGTACTGCTTTTTAGGGCTCAACTCATTCATTGAATTGTTCGCAGTTTTAATAAATTTTAAAAGATTTTTCTTTTGATTTTTCGTTGCAATTATTTTAATGAATCAAATCCACAGAATATTGTATGAAAGTAAAGGAATTGGAATAAAGAAGTTTTTCGAGCGAAATGATTATTCAGTAAAAATGTTGAGTCGAGAACAGACAGGAGAGGGAAGGCATCGACTTTTGAGATGATCGACTCAGTTAAGTAACTGTAAGAAAATAATAATTCAAATATAAAGCGCTTATTATTTTTAATGAATTTCAATACGAAATAAAAGACGCATAAAAATAAAGAAATTTTTTTAATTAGCACTGAAAATAATGAGCTTTGTCATGTCTCAGATGTCTAACCTTGTCAAATTAAATCTTTCTAGTTCAATTTGGACATGCAAGGTGCTCTTAGGGCACGTTCGCGAACACTGTCGCCTTCGCTCAGGGGCGACACAGACATGTACTACGATGGCGGCGGGATGGGCGCCAAAGGTGGCACGTCCTCCTCCGACCCGGACATTTGACAGTTCGGAACGGGCCGACGGGCCCTTAGACCTCAGGGTGAAGGAGACGCACGTCGAACACGCGTGTCTTTTTTACTCTTTTAGGGTCAAAGTCCAGACGAGATTAAGGGAAGAATGGAACTGGCTCTTTGCCATATTTTGCTCCCACTAGATGCTCCTACTCAGTTTATTATAGGATTGATTTACCCTGATGACTTAATACTATTATTAGAATTACCCTTGATTAATTACGATGAATGTAGAATATTTTGATAAACTCCTTGTTCGAAATAATAAGCTATAAGTTGATACTTCCTCCCTATTAGCAAGATAATATTCTCAGTTAGAAGGCAAAGACAAAATAGTTCCGTTATCTCGAGAACCTCGTTGTAAAGCTATCGAATTCGATCAAGATGGCTTTACCGGATGAATAAACAGAATCTAAAAGTGTATTGTTATTTAACATCTCAATGGAAAATACACGACAAAAATTTGGGTGATTTTTATGTCTTACGAGAAAATAGTTACAAAAAAATTCTTTGAATACCTCTTTCTTAGGAAAAAGACAGAAATTGTTTGATATGTTTCCGAAGCACAGAATTCTTGTACAAAAATATTAATTTAGTTCTTCGATTTCGACATTTATTGCACATAACTTCTGTGCTGTTCTCTCCCCCCTAAGCAATGTAAACTATTTCTGGCTGACTTGTTTTATTGAGTTAGCCAAGTTAATTTTACACCCAATAGGCTGCACAGTTAATCGTAAGGCATTTGGATCATCCAGCTTTTCAATATAATGGATTTTGACCCTGACAAAAAACTTATCGTTGATATCACCCTCATAATTTTGTTTGTCTCATTATCGCATAACATATTTCTATCTTGTCATCGATATTAAGCGACAAATTGAAAAAATTCCTCAATTCGTTTTCAGACAATTTGTTTGATGAGTTTAGGAATGTTTTCAATCAATCGATTCATTGAAAAACATTTCAAAAGTAATTCATTTTAAGTCAAAGTATTTTCTTCGATAGAAAACCTTTAAACGAATAATAATTGAAATAATTGTTATTAAGGTAAATTGATTTGATTCAGAGCAGACTAAGCTTGGGCGATTCTTTGGATGATATTTCAATTGTCATAGCTCTTAATAAGGAATGGCCAAGAAAGATCCCAAGATAATCTAAATTAGTTAATTAAACCCTAGCAGAATTGGCTATTCATTGAGTTAATATTCAGTGGAGACATCTTTAGGCCATTTAGAGAAATTTTCCCTGGCAATTTTCCTGAAAATTTACACAGCTCACCCTGATGTCAGGTTACCTTGGCCAATCTTAAACATGTCAGGTTTAAATGAATATTTTACAAAAATACTGGAACTGATAAGGTTTTCTATGAAGAAAATTATTTCTGACTGATATTTGCCAATTTAAACATGATAAAATAATTATTGATTATCGAATGGCTGGAATAAACATTTTAATAATACTCTACTTAAGACTGAATACAAGAATTTTACGCCAATTTCAGAAAGTAATCTTCAAATTGATTTTGAATTCCTTTTTTTAAAGCAATTACTAAAAGCTAACTATCTCAATTATTATCATGGTTAATTTTGAGCCAATTTTTTTGTCAAAATAATTTTATTGATTATTCAAAATACAGCCTTAAAAGTTAACTGGGGTAAGTTGGATATTCGAATTTAAAAAACAAAAACAAACTGATTTTTTATAATCTTGATAAAATAAAAAACATTTTTTGGTGGTTTTGAACAAGCAAATATGATAATTTCAATCCAAACGACTTTTATTTAACAATATTTCAATTGAAAATAGTTCTAAATTAAACATGGTAATTTTTTTCAATAGACAAATTCAATAACAAGCAAGTATATATAAAAAACAAAATTGTCAAGACTATACAGATAAACAATATATATATATTTAACGTTCGAATTAATACCTAGTTTAGAGTAGAAATTTTTAAATTGTAATATAATACTACACTATATTAATTGAAAAAAATAGTTTACCGGCTTATTGTTTGAGTGCATGAACCTTTTTTCAGGATTAACTGTAATAAATTTTTTTTTAAATAAATACCGGATTAAAACAGTGGTAATCTAGTCAAATTTAAGGGAAAAACAATATATTTACCTTGTTTCAATTGGACTTTTTTTCTGAAGTCACAAACTCTAAGCTGTATTTGTTAGGGTAAAACATTTTATGCAAATTATAATAACAGTAATAATAATAATAATTAAATATTATTTAATTGAATATTGAATTTGTTGTCGGATTTGAATTCTTTCAAAAAGAAGTCAAACATTTCTTTTTGTTCATTCATTTAATTAATCTTTCTATCAAGCTCTTTATTTATTCAATTAAACTTGTAATTAAACTTGACAAATAAACTTGTTTAATTAGTTTTAAATTGTGACCGCTCTAAACTAGTCTGGTGAAACCAAACAGTAAGGCAGGTCTTTCGTTGTATAGATTGAGTGTGGACAATCACCAAACTGGTCCAGTAAGTCACCGGCAGAGGCCAAGAGTAGAGGACACAAAAGTGTATCAGAAAAATAACACTATTCTATTGTAGGCTTAAAACATTACAATTAGTCTGTATTGTAGCTAAAAATTAACAAGTGTAAATGCTAGAAAAGTCATTGAAAAGTTGCTTCAGGAATGTATACTTTGCTCTTGCATTTTAGGAATCTATTATTCATTGACAATTATTGATAAACAATTAGCTAGAAACAAATTAGGTCTGTGGAATGCGTTAATCAAAACAATAACTTTTAGAGAGATAAAAGCGGACGTGAAACTTGATCCTCTCAAAATAATGTCAGCGTCATTTTAAAGTCATTCGTGTTATTTTATTTTTTTAAATAAATTGTTTCAAAATAATAATAATATAATTTCTAATTAGAGCTTGGTTAAAGCTTAAAAGATTCTTTTGAGTTTCATTTGGTGTGAGATCGTTTAGGCAACAATAAATAAGTTTATTAACAATTGTGTCACTACAGTCTATCCTCTGTTTCAGACAATTTGTAATGAAGTTCGGAGCTCTATCTCTAACCAAAGACGCTTCTAAATTAGTTCTCTTAAACCTAAGATAGACTGTAGAATCTTTAGTTCATCAAAGATCATTCTGATCATTGCAAAAAAATTCCCTGGATTGTAATTATCAAATTTAAATAATCAAAGGTTGGAAACTTAAAAAAACAATTATATAAATATTCTAGCTAAAGTAAGCACAGAATAACTTAGAAATGAGACGATAATTAAGTTTAAAAGTCTTATAAAACTTTGATAAGAAGGCAATTATCGCAACAGAAAAAGTGATATAAAATTAATAATTGTTTTGCACAACAAATAGCACTTCAAAAGTGAGCGAAACTAATCACTGAATCATACAATGATTAAAATCATTTATGTCTAACAATTTCTTGGTTACGGAATGCAATACAGCGCCGCCGGAACTGACTTTCAAGTCAGTGGTATTCCATTTGTGTCGGCCCGACAACCGTACCTTAAAATGCCTAAACCTATGGAAAAGTCTATTAGAAATTGCTTCACATTTTCGGCACTAAAACCGATCGTAAAAGTCCTAAACAAAAACACATATAGAAATCATTAATCAGTCCTCTCTATTAGTGAGTCAGTCCTCTCTAATTGTGAGTCAGTCCTCTCTAATGATGTTTTACTTCAAAGCCAAGAATTGAAACAATTTTTCTGAAAATTATTTTATCAAATCTCATATCAAACTTCCGGAGCGATAAATAAACGATTGATTTCTGGTTTTTTTTTCAATTTATATATGAGTTCAACTGTTTTCTGTTTGTTATTATTCTGTCCTCAAAGCTATTCTGTTCAGCAATTGTTTAGAAACTCATTTATATATTTTGTTTGAATTTAATTATTGTATTCTTTAGTCAAAAGTTAATTATTATTCCATTGTTTTAACCTTTCATTTGAAAAATGTTTTTATCGAAAAGTTTTGTGCTATTCGTCGGACTAATCCACCTGTGCTGGAGTGCTCCCATTGATTATACTAATCCAGTGGCACAGACTCAATATGGACAGGTCAGAGGCAGACCTTATACTTATTCCACTACTGGAATTGGAGTCGGAGCCAAACAAGTAGTGGCCTTCATTGGAGTGCCATATGCTCGTCCACCAGTTGGCTATGATAGATTCTTGGTAAGTCATCGACTACTAACTTGCTGAAGTAAAAATTAGCTAGTTCATGATTAAAATGTTGTTCATTGAATAAAATTATAAAAATTAATATTCGCTTGGTTAAAATCAATTATTTGTTCAGGCTCCTCGTCCACCGGACTCATGGCCTGGAGAGGTGAAGGACTGCACCAAAAATCGTGTGATGTGCCCACAAGTGGATCAGCGATTCAACTATCAGTTATCAGAAGCGATACCAGAGAGCGAGGACTGTCTTTATCTTAACATTTATGTTCCCATTTCGGTAAATAAAAAAACATATAATCAGGATAATCACTAATGCTAACTACTGTTTATTTGGATAGGCCAACCAATATGCAACAAATCTGCCTGTGCTGGTCTACTTTCACGGCGGTGAATTCAAATATGGCGGCAAAGACTTCTACAAACCGGACTATTTTCTGGAGAACTCAATGGTGGGCACAAACCCCGGAATGATTATCATTACAGTTAACTATCGATTAGGAGTTTTAGGTATGAACTAGCAAACAGTTTTTGAACCTTTTTTTCAATTGTTTGCTTAGAAAAACAAACAAAAAATTTATTCATTTATTTGTTTGTTTTGAAGGCTTTTTGTCAGCGGATGACGTCAATATCCCGGGAAATAACGGCATTAGAGACCAAGTTCAAGCACTGCGCTGGGTCAGCGAAAATATTGGAGCATTTAATGGCAATTCGGCCAATGTTACGATCATGGGTCACGACGCCGGTGCCATTTCCGTGTCGATGCATGTCCTCAATCAGGAATCACATCGTAAGCCTTATTTGTAGTAATTTTTGTCATTTAATGACAATATTCTGTGCGCTTAGAGTAGAAAAAATTTTCTCTCCATCCTGTCCTCTACTTCCTATTGAGCACTTTAAGAACTTCCTGTCTATCACTCTTTCCTCAATTATCTCAGTCCATTCAAGTAATAGAAACGAGATTCGACTGTATTTGAAAGAATCCTTATTAATAAATATTTTTGCTTGCTTATTTAGCCTACTTCAGTGCAGCCATATCTGTGGGCGGTACTGTATTCACTCCCTGGGCATTTAAAGACAATCCTAAGGAACAGGCACTGAATTTTGGCAGCTTTTTCGGCTGTGATCTGAAAACAGATAAGATGTTGGAGTGTCTGCGCGGTCAGGACTACAGCGCTCTTATGGCCAAATCACGGGACCGCGACTACGACCGAAACACTCAACCCTTTTGGTTCAGACCAGTGGTCGACAGAAATCAATCGGCAACGGCTATATTGAGGGACTTTCCTCTGGCTCTCTATCAGAGCGGCTCATATAAGCACTGCCCATACATTTTAGGCTTTACCAAAGACGAGGGTTCGCTTGAGTTTTACCTTCAATACGATAGAGTCCAGAATAG
>JAQIWP010000745.1:0-20753 GCA_034695525.1 Euzetes globulus | reverse complement strand
CACTTTTATTGTGTACAGTATGTGTATTATATAATAATTTTTGAAATTTAAGAGATAATTTGTCGTTTAAGGCTTTTCAATATGAAATGGAAAAAGTTTCCAGGCATAGTACTTAATGTCGACTTTTTTATCCCGTACTTTAAGGGTTAAATGATTTGTGTAATGATTGCCAAATCAATAACTGTTTGGTGATTACAGTAAACAAAGGCATTGAAACTGACTTTCATTGCATTTCTTGTATATCATAAAAGATAATAATATTTTTAATAGGATAAAAGGGTGTCATCTGGTTGGATGTGCTTGATGTTAATTGTTTATCATTATTAAAATGAACGAAAATGAGTTGTTTTCAAACCAGCAGTTGATTCTGGAACAATACTTCCGATTCTTGGCATCGTTTCTCTGGGATAAGGCAAAGGAATTGGTAGAAAAAGAGAGGGACTGTCAAAGACATCAACAAAACCAGTCGTCAATTCTGTCTTCAATGATGACAGCTTTGGCTCAGCTTTCTTTGGCCGACAAGAACTACACTAACCTTCACTTTCTGGCCCCCAAAGGCTTCCTCCGGAAAGATGTGTTCGTATAGAAAGAGTCAATTAAGTGACGATTCATTGTTTTAATTTAGAGTCAAAGGAATGTATGAAACGCTTAGAAACGAATTCGAGAGACTTCAGGAAAGGGGAAACTCAATGGCCAGCCATGAGATGAAGCAGTCGAGTACGCCCTCCACGCCAACTATCAGTTCCAACACATGCAACCCCAGCGCTACCACTTCGCCGACCAACACATCTACAAGTTCTTCGAGCATTCTGTCGATCGCCGCTTCAATTTCATCGGCATTGATATCGCCGTCGGGTGGCTCTCAATCGGTGCCTAACAGTCCAATTAAAGCGACTTTGGAAGTGTTGGATCGATTGGCGGCTCATATCTGTGGCCAACTGTTGTATTACGTGAAGGCCAGAATGGAAATGATGGAAATCTATGAGAAAATCACTTTTGTCTCAAATCATAAGTTCTGTTTATTCGAGGAATGCATCTCTAGTTTAGAAGAAGTGACGAAAACGAATCAAAAACATTTCCATCACCCGATCCTATCGTCCATCAAAACTGGTTTCAACTTTGAGTGCGATATTCTAATGGCTCTAATGAGGGCTCAAACAGATATACAGAACTTTGCTTTTCTCCAAAGTCTGTTCAGTTTGCATGAGTCCCAGAACAAATTAAGTTCGTGGGCCCACCTCTCTCTCAATCGGGACTCTCCCCAACGCAGAAACTCTATACTCAGAACAACTGTCGTTCCACCACTCTATCAATGGTTGTGTCGAATGAAATCCAGTCTAATAGCAAAATACAGGTCAGAATATTCCAAAACTATTTGATTAAATGCTCAGAATATTAGTTTTATTCTGAATTCAATGTGTTTGAGGGTTAGAGGGCATCACATACACTTGTTTATTTGTCATAATTACTATTCAATTAGAATTGTATTGGATCTAGGCCTTTCTAATTGCAAATCAAGCGACTTATGTAAATAATTTGATGGAAGGCACTAATTATTGTCAATTATTTGTTTACAGTCTTTACTTTTACAACACATTGAGTAAACAGGTCTCAAATAACTGTTCCAATGATTTAAAGACTGTTTGTAACAAACAATCTGTTGATTACATTCAGAAGATAACGAGTTTTCAGCGCAAAATCGACGCCCAATTCATTTGCATTTTGTTTGATTCTCACGGATGCGATGATTATAGAGGTTTTCTCCTTTCCTTTGTACCCCTTCCCTAAAAAGTAATAATTTGAACAAATTTCAGGCTTTGGATATCTTTCTATATATAAGACGTTTGAGATTCCGAAAGGTATCGATTCATTCCCCGTAATCTATTGTTGTCCATCAGAATTGACCAAGAACCATTTGCCTCCTCTTATTATGACAATGAACAAAAAAAACCAAGAATTGAATTCCACCGATTCATTGGTCTCTATATTTGACCATCAGCTCAATTCCACTTACTTTTTGATACGTCCGGACCCGAGAATGACTCTGACTGTGATTTTCGAGTCGAAAAAGTCTCCGAAAGACACTTACGTTTGTAATTTCATGCAAGAAATGTGCGCTCAACTCAGGAACAGTAAAGTGTTGGCGTCCCTCAAACCCGGCATCAAATAACACTTGTCTTTGATTTCTATTTAATAAAATATTTTTGTTATAAATTTCATTAAAAATTATAAAAAATTGAATATATGTACAAATATTTGGAAATTAAAATTCCTGAGGAAACTGTTGAAAAGTATTTAAAATGAATATTTCGATTAAATGAACGCTTGTTTGGCACAAGTATTACAAATCAATTATAACTTCTTATGTAAGTGTCGAGTGCTTTAACAGCATTTTGTACATTAACACTGTCTTCCTCTTCGTTCTGCTTTTCATTGTCATAATCGACATTTCCAAAGACAGAGTCAGCCACAATACCAGTGCAGTCCCAGACACAAATCCTGCCGTCATAAGAACCAGTGAACATTCTTCCGGGCGCTACCTTTTGAATTAGGTTTCATAAACTATTGTCGTCGACACCGAACGGTCACTTACTTTCAGAGCAGATATAGCATTCGTGTGACCCAAACACGTCCTTTTCAGAGTTCCCGAATTTGAATCATAAAGACGTGCCGTACAATCACTGCCTCCCGTATACACTGATCATAAAGACAACAATTTAAAATATTCTTCAATAAAATGTTTAAAAAATGCTCAAGCTTAACGTTTACAAGTGCCAGTAATCAGTCAAAGGATTCCCCTTGCAATTTATTTATTTATGAAATAGTGGTTTTTAGTGTCACTAATGTGTTATGAGCTTGAGCATCTCTTGTCATATTTGCTAGTATACCTATTCCTTCGTAATATTGGACACAGGTAACAGAACTAGTATTCCTCCAATAGATTCGAGTACACTCTCCATATTCCATAGCCCAGGCTCTTGCTGTATGATCAGCACTTCCGGAATATAATATCCGGTTGTGTGCAACGAGACAAAGAATAGTACCCTCATGACCTCTTAAATCTCTTAAAAGATCACCGGTTATGGAATCCCAGCACTTGATCACAGAATCTGCTCCACCCGTATAGATATGTCTTTTGTTGTGTGGGTCGAGTGCCACGCAATTAACAGCTCCTATGTGTCCTTTCAATATTTTATGGCATTCACCGGTTACTAAAGACCAGGTGCGGGCAGTTGAGTCGGTTGACGTGGTCACAATAAGATCTAACGGATGAATGTCTCCATTTTGTACCATTTGTTCATCGCCTGCAACCATTGCCACCTGAGTCACAGCTTTCTTATGACCCTAAGTGTCGAAAGCACTTGACTTTATTCAAATAAATCATCAAGAGAGTGTATGTACACAGAGTGGTCAAGATCAACCGATCAGTCCATAGAACAACCTTCCCCTAACATTTTCCTACATTTATTATTTAAATTCAATTGTCGTGCAATAAATGAGCTTAAAATTAATTGCTATACAAATAGTAAAAAGAGTGGTATTATGTAAAGTCGACCTAGAAATATGGGGAAGAAGAAGTGGAAGCTTGGCAAGTCAGGTCTTTTTTTAAATATCCAGCTGGCAATTTCTATACTTGTTATTATTTAACAGATACTTTTAATTTGTGGAATGGCTCTTGACTACCCTGATTTTGAACTGTACCTCAAAGACTTGTATGCAAAAGTCTTCATTTTTATAGATGGACCAAATTCTGGCCGTTTTGTCATAAGATGTCGACAAAATAAATTGACCCTCGCATAACACGTGATTGACAATTGACTGGTGACCGGTTAGCACTGATAAGCACTGGCCATTCTCTATTGTCCACACTCGTATTGTATGATCAGCAGATCCTGTGATTACAAGATGTCTGTGAACAGCACAGCAGGATATATAACTCTATGGAAGACATTCATAACAATTGATAATTCAAATGCTTATTAATAATATAATAAGTTATTATCTTTGGCTATAAAAAAGTCCAAAACAACTATTAAAAGAGAATTGATTTATAAAAATGAAATGATTTATCTGATTGTCTATAATAGGAGTAAATAATTTGAAAGTTTTATCAGGAGTATGTGATAATGAAAAGCCTTGATGACTTACTTGATGGCCCTCTAGAATTCCTATGCATTCGCAGGGATCGGATAATGTGCTCCAAAGTCGAGCGATGCAGTCCTCACCACCGGATACTATAAGCGATTTGTCTTCACTTATATCAATGCAATTAATGCCCAACTTGTGGTCGTCTAGAGTTTGGAGGATAAAGGGTGGCCTTTCTTCACTTTTAGTCGTTTGAATGATGGCACAGGTCTTTGATGACACACAACCCATTGGCATATCATTATTGTTGTCTAAGTTGGGCTGATTTTAGGGCGAATGCACTCTTTTGGTAAACATTTGTTTACTTTATTGGTTGACATCATCTCCATAGAGATAATTAAGTGCCAATGAATCGACTTTTTACTAATTGTATTACTCTTTTGTTACTCAATGGTTGTCACACGAAGTCACCGAACATTCTATACATTACTCTATTCATTACAAACCTATTATGAAATGTTTTATCGCTCTAAACATTATTTTGTTATTTTGCAATCATTGCAAGAATTACCAGAAAAAACATAAACCTTTTATTAGATTAATTTATTTTATAGATTCTATCAATTCATTAGCACAATAATTGATTGCAACAATTTTGCATGTTACTTTCCTAAAAATTATTTTCAATACTATTCATTAAGTTAATTCATTATTCTTACAGTGCATGTACTGCAGGGAAGTCAGCTAAATTAGCAAGTTAACAATTAAAATCCACAATTCAAGTCAATTGTCCTTGATTTAAATAATTTATCAGGGTTAGATATTTGTTAATATTTTTGTTATTCAGTTAATTGGTTAGTATTTATTGTAATTGAGATAAATATTCTGTAAATCCAAACAAATGTGGTTTTGATTCAAATTCTTATCACTTGATTTCTGAAATGATACAAATAAAGAATAAATAATTAGAATGATTTATGCCCTGTTTGACCAGGTTCTAAACTAATTATTATTTGTAGCCTTCTCCAATACATACAATAAAGCAATTTATAGAAATGAGCTTGGAACTGAAGTAAATCAAAGTAGTTATATAAAGTAATACCTGATGCATATTATTGCCGGTGTAAGCAATGCACCTGAGCTGCCACTCGCCCACCATATCGTTATATTTGGAGGCGCTCTGTATTACTTCTAATTGCGAATCTGAAACAAATCTCAGACTAAATATATTCAAAGACAAAATGGTTTCATCCATTTAATAAAGGAGTTAGCAAGTTACCATCAGATAAACAGTCTTAATTATATACACAGATATGTTAATATATTGTGTAATTTGGGCGAAAAATGATCTTATACTCATTAAATTGATTTTTAATTTAAGATAAATTGGAGGAAAAATTTTGCACAAACCTGGAATGTAATGATTAATGATAGCGTTAGCTAGCTTGATTTCTTTATTAGCCGTTCGGATAGAGTCGAGTAAGTCTTCGTGCAGTTTTTCATATTCTGACTGAATGTCATTTAATTCGCTTTTTGCGTCTTTTAAGTAAAAAAATGCCTAAACATTGAGTTCAGAAAATTTTAAATAGTTATGGAAAGTAGCAATTATGCTAGCTAACTTTTTTCAATTTTTTATTCAGAGCATTCACTTCTTCGTGAAGTGTTTCATAGGAGTCTTCAATTTTAAGGATTTCCTTTTGTCTTTCTTCTAAAGTAATTTGTAATTCTCTTTCTTTGCTTCTTCTGAGCTGAAGTTCGGCCTCACTTTCGGCAATCATTTTTTGCTGTAGTTCTGCCTTTTCCAACAGATTTTCTCCCCCAACACATATCTTATTCTCCAAACTCTTCAGTTTATCCAGGATTTCATTTGGAACGACACAATTGATGCCATTATTATCGGCTGACATCAAATCAATACTTTTAAAAACTAGTTTTTGTATTTTCTAACTCTAAGGGATCACCAATTTATCTAAGTTATCATGCTGACTTGTTATAATAAAACCCCCAGTAAAACTATATATGTGTATATATGTCCAGGTATTTTCTGAAGGTCTAATAAAAGAGATTTAGTGCACATCCATAAAATGAACCAAAAGTATGGCTCAATTCATTTTGGGCATCCCTGATCAATTATAGAATAGTCATAAACAATCAAAATAATAATACATTTATCGAGAATCTGATCGCCAGAGCCGTCATTGTCGTCAACTTCTAATTCTAATTGACGTTTAAGATCACTAATCTGTTCCTGGAATCTTCGGAGGAGAGCGTCCTTTGCGTCCTCATTAATGATGGCTTTGTTTTTGATATTTTTGGTGGTCGACGCAAACCGCAAAGTACTGATACTTTCTTCTAAATTGACCCTTGCAGGCCCTGCATATTACAGTTAACAGGTTATTACAAGTATTGAAATATAAATCATCAATAAATTCACTTCAATTCTGTTAGACATCTGAAAAGTGATGTCTAAATAGCAAAGAGTTTGATGTAAGCAAAGTATTGTCGTTTTCGGAGATTTTTATATTCAGTTTCTGCAATCATTTAAACCAAATTTCACTAAAGTCTAAAAATCAGAACAAATCAAAACAAGAACCATTTAACTTGATTCAATTTCTTAAATTGATAAAGAGCTTAGTGACTAACTGGCCAACAGACTAAAAATAAGAGGACAGTGGGCAACCCTGGTCTAAAAATATGTTGTGAAAGTAATCATTTCCAGATAGACTCAGTTTAAGTTTATTTGCAATCATTATTTGGTAGGGAATACCTATGCAGGCGATTAACAATGTTTTTGAGTTTCCGCCCAAAGAGTCCGACAAAAGTCGGGTCAGCTTTGAATTGCGATACGGAATATGAGTGGCTTTGGAGTCAGTCAGGGCTGCGATCACCAAAGACAGTGAAGTCAACGATAAATTGATTTTTGCCGCTTCTTTCAACCGATCTCCAGAAGTGCCAGTTTTCGATTGGCGTTCAGAACCGGCCAAATCAACTAGATGAAACTTGCCTACCCGAAGAGATGATGACTTGGGATCGCTTCCGATAATCATTTCGACGGTAATCGTGAATATAGAGTGCGAACGACTCGACTCTTTGTTCATATTAGTGGCCCCAATGGCGCGCTGTTTATCACCAACCCTTCGGAGTTTATCCAAATCTGTCACACTATTAACCACATAACAGGACAGGTCTTTCACGTAAACTCCGCATTGAGTCGACTCTTTTAGTTCCAAAGTTTTTGTGTTGTGTTTACTCTAAAAATCCATTAAATTCATGATTTTATAAATGCAAAGATTAAAGATGACTAAGAATAAGCCCATTTTCCCTAAAATTAAAATGCCAGCTTAATACCCCCGCCCCCCCCCCCGCAGCCTCGGTAAGTGAAGTGAGCTGGCAAATTTCTGGGAAAATTCGGGAATTCTGTTTGTAAATGGCGGCCGAAAAAACTGGAGTTTGGAGTTATTGTCAAATGGCAACTTTTCCAGGACAGTTTTCTAAAATATTTGAACCATGGGTTGTGACTATAAGGTAGTGTCAGCCAAAGTGGTATCACTAGTGTAGCCAAAGAGGTGTCACTTATATTTCTATACAATTGAGAGCCATTTCTATGTCAACTGCATTAGGAATGGACTTATGTTTATGTATACTAAAGAGTATTTTTCAATATTACCAGAAGGTCTCGGATCTCTTCGTTATAAATTTCATAGAAGGAAGCCCTGACCAAAAACTTGGTGTCGTTCCCACTTTTGGCTATGAAGTCGAATATATATTCAAAACTTTGGGACAAAATTCCAGAAGAGGTATATGTTTTGCCGGTTCCCGTCTGGCCGTAAGCAAAAATTGTCCCTAAAATGGGTGAATATTCAAGTGAACAGTGATTTGTTGTCAATCGACAAACCGTTATATCCCTGAAGAACACAATCGACAATATGTTTGGCCGAATGTATGAATACATCTGTTTGTGTGGAATCGGTTCCGAAAATTCGGTCAAAAGTGAACTGACGCGAAGACAACCGAACAGATCTTTGGTCGTCATCGACCTAATGGTGACATATTAACAATCAGACTGTCCACACTACCAACGTCATTTAAGGATTTGACCCTTAAAGTCTGCATTAAAGATACTTGGACCTAATGTGACAGACTTTTAGCTATCCTTTAACCACGTCTGTAGTGATCACTTTTAAAGGTATGTTATCCAAGTTTGGTATAAATACTTGAAGGCAGATGTCTTGACCCGATTCCAACTCAGCTAAAAGAGGTCGACATCTGATGACAACCCGAACGTTATCTTCATTTGACATCTTCTACTACTACTGGCTCTTCAACATAGCATTTCAATTATCCAAAGGCTTTGTTGATGGAAGAGATGCGTTGGTAACCAATGGCAACACAGAGTCAGAACACTCTCTCCTTTTGACAGACTGTGAGACGCCTTTCGCCTAAAAACGTCTTATTTGTGGTTAACTGACAGACGTATTGTCTGAAAGCGTGACACAAGTGTCCAATGATTTCAACATTTTTCACATTATTTTCATTACTTTTATTTTAATAGATTTGACTCAAATTTAATTTATTTACAAATTATTTCTTTGTTTTAATTATTTTCATTAAATTCGGTGAAAGTAAAATAAAATTGAAGACAATGGAGTCGAGTGAAGAAAGTGAGTACCGAAACAAACTGAGTGTTTGCGCCCAAAGTCTGGCCGACAAAATGGCGGTATTGGAAGCGCGGGATCGGCTCATGAGACTGAAGAGGATGAGGCAGACAGACTTAGCCACCGCTGTGGCTGTGGTCGGCACCTGTCCTGATATGTGTCCTGAGTTGGAGCGCTATTTCCGTCAGGAGACAAATCAAGTGTCACTTTTCGAAATGGATGGCAATACTGGCCGACCAGATGAGCACCGATTGGTTAAAGAATATCGGCGTTCAGGGGCTGACCAGGAAGAACCGTTGGCTCATGAGTTGCGACCGACACCTGTCCTGAATCGGACAATGGACTACCTGTGCACTAACATTATGGACGCATTGGATCTGAGAACAAGTTGTGGCGATTGGTATGACTTTGTGTGGAGTAGGACCCGATCCATTCGCAAAGACATAACACAACAGCACTTATGTGATGAACAGGCGGTGGCGCTCACAGAAAAGTGCGCCCGTTTTCACATTCATTGTTCGGCCACTCTTTGTGAACAGAATGTCAAAGACTTTGATCCAAAGATCAATGAAGAAAATCTGTCGAATTGTTTGCAATCTTTGAAAGATCTGTATTATGACTTGTCTTTGCGGGACATCTATTGTTGCAATGAGTCAGAGTTCCGGTGCTATGAAATACTTCTTCATTTGAATGACACCGCAATCCTTAAAGACGTCCAGAATTATCGGCAACAGATCCGAGAGTCGAGAGGCGTCCAAATAGCCATTAAAGCCTTCTTTGCCTATCAGTCCAATAATTACATAAAATTCTTCCAAGTGTTGGATCAGTGCTCATATCTAATGGCGTGTATTCTTCACCGGTATTTCACTCCAATACGACAAAAGGCGTTTAAAATATTGCGGAAGTGTTACACATCGAACCCATCATCAGTCCAAGAATATCCATCTGACCTTTTGGTCAGTTGTCTTGGATTTGAAGACTTGGATGAACTGAAATCATTCTGCGATCACATTGGCATTGAGTGTAATCATCAAATAGTTTATCTGATTCGGGGTCAGAACCAGAACAACACCATTAAAGCCCAGCGTTCTGTTCGTTTGGTTGAAAATAAGCGGATTGTGTCCGTCGGACAAGTAATCAATGGGTCATCACTTCCCAGCAATCCTTACAAGAGTGTGCTCGTCCATGATAGTTTCAATAATGAGGGTACTCTAAAAACTGATGCCATTGAAGCTCTCGACCAGAAAACTAAGACAATTGTTTGCTCCGAGTCGGACATCAAACCTATCAGTTTGAGTCCATCCAATGGTCAGTCAGTCAATTCATTTTCGTTCAGTTCAATTGGTTCCGGGTTTTCATTGCCTCAAAGTTTATCTCATATTCAACATTCAAATAACATCTTCAATGTCTCTGTTTTGAAGACAAGGACCCATTTGTTTGACTCGATTAGCAGTGATAATAAAATTAATGTTTCTGATGTCTCTCACATAATATACGAGAGTATAGCCGAAGATGTTATCTCGGATGTGGTCAATGATGAAGTCCTCGACATTTGTCGCATACAACTCGAAAGAATTCTAAACCAAGTGAAAGAACAATCAATTTGTGACCTTTTCTCCGATATTTTTCTTAATACTTCGGACCAAATGATTAAAGAGATCGCATCGGATGTGATCCAAGAAGAAGAAGAATTAAGATTACAGCAGATGAAAGCCATCCAACTCTTGTCTAACAATATTTTTGAGAATTTGGTCGCCTCTGAAATCAAATCGGTTTCTATGGAAGTATTGACCAAATCTAAGGAACAATTTATTGAAAGAGAAAACATTTTGATTGCAAATCAAATATTCAATGATATTATTGACCACATCTGTGAAGACATCGCTTCCACTTACCTTTCAAATGAAATTCAATTAAGAGACCAATTAATTCGATTAATACGAGAGAAAAGAATAAGAAATCTTCAGACAAAATATTTTTTCAAATGGAAAGATTGGTTTTCACGGCGAAAACGGTTCAAATATTGGTCGCAATCATTTCCTGCGGCCCCCAATTGGGGCTCAACTAAGTCCTCCTCAGATGTCCTTTCATATAGTATTAGTGATTCCTCTTTCGAAGACATTTTTAATAAATCAATCGAAAAACAACTTCTGGCCAATGATTTGCTTAATTATCTGATCGATTCTGTTATCAAAGATATCATTTCAGAAGTATTTCAGTCTATTGTCTCTCCGAAGCCACAGTTTTTTGAATATTTTCAAGAAAAACGTCTGAAACGGATTCAAAATAAATATTTTCAGAATTGGAAGCAATTTTGTGCCAAAAAGCGATTAGAAGTGAAAAGAAGTAGTTTTCCGGCGGCACCCAATTGGACATCAAAAGAGTCCTTTTCTTCCAAAACTAAACATTCGTTTTGTCTTTCAGACACTGATATTCAGATATCAGCCAAAAGATTGCGACGACAACTGACTCCTGACTCCAATGAATTGTCGGTTGAATCTGATTCAATGGCTAACATCAGACCCTTATTCGAGACAGAGTTGTCTGAGTCCAGAGCACTCACTCAAAGAATTGCTCAGCAGATCAGTTGCGACCCAATTGTTCAAACTATCAATCAGTTTAACGCCAAACACATCGACGATACTGAAGAACAATATGTAGAAGAAGATGACCACAACATTCAAGTGATTCAGGTTTTCGAATCAGAAACCGATAAAATAAATCGTTTAAAAAGATTGATAGCCGAAGAAAAGGATTACTTTTCACTTCAAAATTTTGTACATTATTTGAATGAAAACAACTGAATATTTTTCAAAATCAATCAAATTATTAAATATTGTTTTTTTTTCAATTCATTAAATTGTATTTAAATGTTTGCTTTGTTACCATTAAAGGCTTTAATGGGGATTCAAAATGATTCCCCATTAAAGAGAGCTCCGATGAAATAATCATTTTGAAGCAATTATTGTATTATACAAATGAATGACCTTTATCATTTGCACTTTTCATTTCAACAATTATTTCAGTATAAATGAACTCAATTAGATTTAATATTGACCAAGGGCCTAATCAAAGCTGTCATAACTAACAAATCATAAGTTAATTAATTATAAAACAATTATTGAATAACTGTCTAAACAGTCAAATGTTTAAACTGGAAAAAGGTTTGAATGTATGGGTCGGTAGACAACAATCGATGAGAAGGTGTCCACAAATTGTAGACGAAATGCCAAATCAATTGATTGCTAACGACTTTCTGACCAATTTGTCTGCGATTTGAAAGAACTGTTGTCTGTCTGTGCGCCACATTTTGGCCGCATCCACATTAGCCCCGCTCTCATCGTTCGGTTCGGCCAACATTGACACCACTGACAGCAAACCTTTTACACGCTCTGAACGGGTGACCAACGCTCAGCACTGGACTCATAGCCCATAGGGTCGTCGCCGGGAGCGTGAAGTATGGATATGCAGACCCTTCCGTCCGGATAAATATTTGGATGAAACATATCGCAAGTGAACTGCATTTTAGGCGGAGATAACGGATAATCGTTGGGAAAAATGAGTCGAGCGGTAAACACTCCGCCTTCAAAGCAGGTCCCCTCCGGCCCTGTGATCAGTGCCTCCCATTCGAAGAAGTTTTCCTCGTCAATAGGACCCGCAATAATGCCTTCGGGAGGGTTCAGAGTTAGCTGTTTATATTCAGCCATTAGTCGACGCAAAGCTGATCCGGCCATTAGTGACAACTTAACTAATTATTAGTTATAGTTATTAATGAAAGCTTTAAACCTGTAATCCTTTAATACTTTTCAAATATGACGTTACCGTAAATGCGATTATCAGTCAAATACTATTCAGTGTTATTGGCTGTAAAAGTACTGTAAGAAAGCCTTCCCATCAATAATGTTAGACAGGGTTTGTGTAGAGATGAAAAGGATGTCACTCTGAATATTTGAGATAAACATTAACTAAATTTGATTTCATTTGATTTGATTTGTTTCCGACACAATTGAATTCAATTAAATTTGTCCCAATCCTCAACTTTTCTCTTTTATTCATTAAATGTAACGTCTTTTTAATTTATTATTAGTTTTAAGTTTAAATGCATTGCAATGTCTGACAAAAATAAAGACAAGAAAAATAAGAAAAACAAATTCGTGAGTATTTTCTCAAATAATTGTCTCATTTGATTGAATGACAACAACATTGTCTTTCAAACCAGGATGTCTTGACAGGAAGTGTTGGAACTGTTTTCAGTAAGTCCAAGCACAAGAATGCCAACAACAACCAAAACAATTACGGGTCGGAGCCCTTCACCTATGGGGTGACCACTCATTCTTCTCATCTAACGCCTAACCAGAGGACAGATATGCCCAACAATCCCAGTCGACCGATCAGTGAAGAGTTGGCCAATTCCTATGAACCGCACTGCTTGACAACCGATGAAAGACAGTTATCTTTACCAAACTTGGATCAGTTGACTGACGATGACATTAACAGTCAATTCGAGTCAATGCTCGTAAGACTTAATACCAATTGATTTGAGGCATGTTTTAAGATATCTTCATATGTTTTAAGGACGATATGAACCTGAGTGAAGAGAAGAAGAATCCTTTGCGTCAGAGCCGAATGGAGGCCAAGAAGACAATGTTAGCCCAACACTACAAACAGAAGTTTGCCTCCAATCGGTCCCGATTTGTCACTCCCACCGATTACGTCAAGTTCTTTGAGGAGAACAGTTCAGACATAAACAGCGACAAACTCTACCGAACCATAGAATCGCTGCGAATAGAGTTGACAAATAAACCGGTTTCATGGGTCAAACAGTTTGGTCAGAACCAGGGCCTCACATGTGTTCTCTCCATTCTAAACAACTGTTATCAGTCACAGACCAGTCAGTCCTATACCCGGCAAACCATTAAAGTACAGCACGAATGCATTAAATGTCTTAAGGCTTTGATGAACAATACGGTAAATATAATCTGATATTGTATTTGTTGTAACCAATTGTATTGAAGGCTGGCTTCAACCAAGTGTTCGAGCACAAGGAGGCCCTCTCCATACTGGCCCGTTCTCTAGACCCCAAACTACAGACATTGATGAGTGAAGTGGCAGAACTTTTAGCGGCCGTCTGTTTGGTCAATAAGGACGGTATCAATGGTCACGACAAAGTGCTGGAAGCCATCACTGTTTGTGCGGAACTGAACGGCAAAGAGGACCGGTTCGCTCCAATAATTGAAGGCATGCAGGACACATCCAATGTCAGTCTGAGGCTGGCCTGCATGCAACTGATCAATGCCCTCATCACCAACAACGAAGACCTTGACTTCCGACTCCATTTGCGCAACGAGTTCTTCAGAACTGGCTTTTATGATGTTTGGGACGAATCTCTTTCGCCTCTTCTTCAACAGAATAATGACTCCGAAGAATTAATTCAGAAAAGCACACAAATCAAGAGTCCGAACGACAAATTGCTTGATATGATTAATGTCTTCAATAATGCAAAAGACGAGGATTTCGAAGAACTGACCCAACGATATGACAACATTCGCTTTGAATTAGACGATGTCGACGAGTGTTCTAATCTGATCCGAAACAGTATCCGAAATACTCCGGCAGAGAATCATTTACTTTCAATTTTCCAACATTTGCTTCTTATTAGAGATGATGTTTATTCCCGGTATGTATGCCCTTAGACTGGCCTTAGAGTGAGCTCTCAGACACCGGTCATCAGTAAACATATATTTTCTTCCAAAGACCCGCTTATTATCGACTGATAGAGGAATGCGTTTCACAAATCGTTTTGCATCGGAATGGCGTCGATCCTGACTTCAGGCATACAAAGCGTTTCAAAATAGAAGTCGATTATGTGATCGACCATATCGTCGACCGCTCCAAAGAAGAAGACCAAAAAATTAGTTCCGAACTGAATAGGAAGGTGGAGGAGGCGCTGACTGCCAAAGAGGAGGCAGAGGCCAAACTGCAGCAGTTGCAGAACCGACTTCAACAACTGGAGAGTCAGACCAACAGCTCCAAAGCCAGAATCAATCTGAACCAGACTATACCTCCTCCTCCACCATTGCCTAATGCTTCCAATATACCTCCACCGCCTCCTCTTCCACCAATGATGGGTAGTTCAATACCTCCACCACCACCCTTACCTTTTATGTCTGGCGGACCACCGCCGCCTCCTCCACCGCCCATGCCTGGTGGGGGTCCTCCGCCACCACCACCACCAATGCCTGGAATGGGTGGTCCACCTCCACCACCTGGTTTACCCATGTTTATTGCAAATCCGAGTCAACCCGAATTCCCATACGATATAAAACGTAAAAAATATGAACCGAAAACACCGCTAAAGAAACCCAATTGGAAAAAGGTCTGAAAATTTGTACTTTTGTCCAAAGTTTCCATTAATACAATTGGTTTTTAGTTGACTCCGACTAAAATCTCTGAGGATTCCATTTGGATCGAAGTCAAGAGTGACGACCAATTTGTCAGCGAAGATGTTTTTGATTCTTTGTCTCAATACTTCTCGTCCGACCCGAAGGCTCGCATTCAAAAAGAAGTGTCCAATAATAGCGAAAGAATTACCACAATTAAGAAAACTAAAGAACTTAAAGTCCTGGATCCAAAAGCGGCCCAAAATTTGAGTGAGTTTTGATTTTTATAGGCTTTCCCTTAATGTGATAATAAACTTGTCTCTCATTCAAAGTGATTCTCTTGGGTTCAGTTAAAATGTCAGCCGAAGAGCTTAAAAACCATATAATATCTGTAAATGAAGAGGATTTGAGTGAAACAATTCTGCAGCAAATTCTACGAAATCTTCCTGCAGAGGATCAGCTCCAAAAACTGGAAGAGTCTCGAAATCAAATCGAAAGCTTACATGAAGCAGAAAAATGTGCGCTAACCGTAAGTGACCACAACATCTGATCCCTCCTCTGAGTCGAACTGAAAATGTTTTCTCTTAAAGTTAAGTTCAATCAAAGGTTTAGTGAAGCGATTGAATGCCATATCATTTAAGATGAAGTTCAAAGAATCGGTTCAAGACATAAAACCAGATGTAATGAACGCTACCTTTGCCTGTGAAGAGATGCGTAAGTCTGCAAAGTTTGCCATGATTGTCAAGATGGTGTTAGCCATCGGCAATTACATGAACGCCGGCTCCCGCAACGCTCAGGCCATCGGCTTCGAGATCGGCTTTCTTCCGAAGCTCAGTTCAACCAAAGCCGCCGACAATAAGACAACTCTTTTGCATTTTTTGGCTCAAACTGTCGAACAAAAGCATCCAAATTATCTAAACTTCTGGGAAGAGATCATTCATGTGGACAAAGCCTCCAGAGGTTAGCAATTATTTAAAATTCATTTGAATTAACAGTTGTCTGTCCGTCTGTCCGACAGTATCTCCCGAACAAACTCAGAAGAATCTAAACTCAATGCGTAAAAGCATTAAAGATCTAGAATTAGATCTTAAGAACTTTAAGCCAATCAATAGTGAGGACCAATTCGGGCAAATCATGACTACATTTGTTGTCGAAGCAAAAGACACGTTTCAAATGTTAGAACAAATGTTTGCTAAAATGGAAAGACTTTATCAGGAAATGGCCAGATATTACTCATTCGACCCAAAGAAGTACACAATGGATGAGTTCTTTAATGATATCAAATCTTTTAAGGATCAGTTCATTGAAGCCAAGAATGAAAACCTTAGAAAAAGGGAATTGGAAGAGAAGTTAAGGCGCGCACAGAAGGCCAAAGAGAAGGCAGAGAAGGAGAAACTGGAGCGCAAGTCCAAGTGTGTCAATCTAGACATTGCCAAAGAACAAGAGGGAGTTATGGACAGTCTCCTGGAGGCCCTCCAGACGGGCTCTGCATTCCCGCAGCCGAAACGCAAACGACAGCAGAGAGCCATTAATCCAAACGGTAAGAGATGATAGACTTTAAGCCTTTTTTGTGTCTCTAATCGATTGATGTGCAGATCGACGACAAGCCCTGAATCGGTCCCGATCTCGAAACTCGTTGGAAAACGCATTGCTGTCCAATGTTCCCAATTCCAGGAAAAATGATTTCTATTGAGTCGAACAAATGTCTCAATATTTGGTGCCTTTCTATCCGTATTCACAAACTATTTAATCAAAACATAATTAGTCGATAAGAAGAGCCGACAAAAGACTGGCTTTTGTCCCGAATAGAGATTAAATTATAGACAAAATACAATTATTTATATACTTATTTCAATAGATTTGTTAAACATTTGATTCATTGAATAATTTTTTGCTCATATATTATATTTTAAAATCATTTATATGTCTGTTATTTTATAAACTCATTTAATTTTTGATACATAAATAAAATTATTTTCTCATAAATGTCTTCTAATGTCATACCAGTTGTCCTCCAATTGTCTTCCAATCAAACCAATTGATAGTAATTATTATAATTAGTTGTTTTAATGGCTTTCAATGTATTGCGATTACATTTAAATAATTACATTTAAAAAATAATATCAATTAAATGCTTAACTGATAGAAAATCAATTTAAATGGAATAATAATAATAATATTAATAATTATAATAAGAGAGTAATTTATATATCAATTTAAACAACTATTTGAACAAAAAAGTCATTTACTGTTTATATTGGAAGTCATTATTTGATTGGACTTATGATTCAAATAATGGCTTAGCTTTCAATCAGTTGAATGTGTTTGCGGTCGCACTTCAGACGCAAAAAACAGTCAACTCTTTGAACAGACATGAGTTGAAAGTTTAAACACCAATTAATATATAATAAGAGTTAATAATTGTAATTATAATGTAATAGAGTGTAGACAGCATTCAATTAGTGAACAATCAGTTCGATAAGTATTGACCCAACTGTCAGATCAGTGACAGCTAACGAGCGCCGGCAGCACCCGTGGCCGTCACGTTCTGGGAGGAGCCGCCCGACTGAGCAGCAGACTGTTGAGCCGCCTTCTGCTTCAACATTGTCCAGTCAAAGATGTAGTCGTACTGATGGTTAAGAGTGCGGAACAGAATTCGAAATAATTGTCTTAAATACATGTAATCGGGCGCCTCCTCGAACCGCAGACCCCGACAATAGTTTAAATACATGGAAAACTCTGCCGGATATCCCTTACATAACACTTCTATAGGGGTCGACATCTTTTTCTCTGATATCTTTTCATACTTTTGTTTCTTTGTGGCGGCTTTGAGGCCCTGCCAAGGTAGGGATCCTCTGTTGAAGTACATCAACACGTAACCCAATGACTCCATGTCGTCCCGACGCGACTGTTCGATACCTTAACAATTAAATAGAAGACAAATGAAGACAATTGGAGGAAAATAGGGGTCAATGTCATACCTAAATGTGCATTGATGGAGGCATAGCGGGCAGTTCCAGTCAGGTTCTTGTCTTCTCGATAAGGGATGTGCTGACGAGTCCTGTTGTCTCTATATTTCTTTGCGAGTCCGAAGTCTATTAGAAAGAGTTTATTGCAATGTCTGCCGATTCCCATCAGAAAGTTGTCCGGTTTTATGTCTCGATGAATGAAGTTCTTGTTGTGGACGAACTCAATGCGACCGATCATCTGGTCGGCCAACATCAGGACCGTCTTCATTGTGAACCGACGCGAACAGAAGTTGAACAGATCTTCAAGACTGGGTCCCAACAGATCCATCACCAGTACGTTGTAATCGCGTTCCTGTCCGTACCTATACATCAAATATCAATCATGTGTTTCATTGCGAGTCAGGGATCAGTCAGTGATCATACCATCTGATGTGAGGAATACCGACTCCGCCCTGAAGTAGTTTATAGAGCTTAGACTCATACAAGAGCTGTGGGTGTCTGGCTTTGGTCGACTCCAACTTGACACCAACTTCTTCACCATTGGTTATGTTGATTCCTATGGATTAAAGAGTCATTTAGTTGAGGGTTAAGTGGAGGAGACATCAATACCGAGGTATATGTCACCGAAGCTTCCGGAGCCAATCTTTCTGACCAATCGATATTTGGCGCCGACGATGAACTCACTCCTCGACGACACACTACTGGAGGCCATCGAACAAATTGATCACAACTTTAATGGCACCGACTGTTCAGCCAATTGGACGCTTTATGTGATTATGTGACCACAAAATGCGATTTCTGTTCCACTTTTTTCAAAAGTCTATTGATTTAAAATTTAAAATAATTCAAATCAAATGTTGAAAATTTAGATTAAATCCAATCAATGGTCAAAATAATTAATTGAAAACAACCTAAAGTTGAAAAAATCAATTGAAACGACTCGGAATTGTTTGTCTTCACAGCAAAATGGCGTCAATAGAGTCGACACAAATGACACAATAATTCACAGCAAACATAGTCTGCAGAGACTGTGAACGCACTCGCATTCACTCAAAGACTACGTGCAAACCATTCACAAAAACTGTGACCATTCATTGAATGCCTCAGTTTTGTAGACAGATTTCAACTGTCAGGTAGAGTGACCAGATCTTCCAGGATTTTCCTTGATTTAAAGCCTGATCCTGGGCAATATTTTTAAATTAACATTAAGATCCTTGATTGTTTTTTTCTTGGAAAATATAAGCGTTCCTTGATTTGAGGTCTAAAATCAATGTCTTTTGTATGAAACTCCTTGATTTTTACTAAATATCTCTTTGATCAAGGCTTTATATCCTGGTCATACTACTGACAGGTGATGTGCGCCAACGCATAACTATTGCCAAGGTGCTAAACTCCCAAGCATATCAAAGTGTATTTCTGGTCAATTCAAGTATTTAAATGAGTATTAAATTTATTAAAAATAATATTTCGCTAAAAACAGTTTTAAATTTGAATAAATTTAATTTGAAAACAACTATTGATTTGAGGGAATAGTAAAAAAAAGGTTGAGAAGTGGACACCAGACGTTCTAAAGTTGACTAACTGTGGAACAAGTGGTCAGCGCTCTAACTGTGATCTCTGAATGGCTTCATTGACCGTATCTCTCATCAGTTGCATCACTTGACGTGGATTTTCTGCGCCGATAACAGCAGTTCCGGAGACAATCCAATTGGCACCTGCATCGGCGCACTCAGCAATTGTACTGGGTCCGACCCCTCCGTCCACTTCAATGTCCAAATGGCGAAATGTTTGGCGCAATTTCTGGACTTTTGTCATCATATCAGACATAAACTTCTGTCCGCCTGAAAAACATAACAATTAAAGAAGGGCTCAAACTATCAGCAAATGTCTGACCAAATCCGGGCTCAACAGTCATTACGAGAACGCAGTCGACCTCTTCGACAAAGGGTAGGACTGTCTCGACGGGAGTGTTGGGTTTGAGAGCAATGCCGACTCGCATCTGAGCCTCTCTGACATGTCGTATGCATTCTTTGATTTGTTCGTTAGTATTGAGGGCTTCGACATGGAATGTGTACTGATTGGCACCGCTGTCAGCCATGGCTCGGATCCATTTGCGCGGTTCACTCACCATCATATGCATGTCAAATGTTGCCACCGGAAGCGCTCTCCTCAGACACGCCACCATTGGATGACCAAAAGTCAGATTAGGAACGAAATGGCCGTCCATTACATCTAAGTGTAAATAATCGGCGCCGGAATTGAGGAGACGTTTGGACTCATCGGCCAATGAGGACAAATCTGCGTTCAAAATGGATGGTCAACTCACTTAAAGCCTCCCCTTTTTAGGTCTGACACTCATTTAACAGACATCGGGCAGTCTTTGCCTCAGTTTTCAGTGGATCCAAACTCTTTAAGACTTCTTTAATTTCTTCCTTATTCTGGATCAAACCTTCCTTAGCGGTCTGGTATTCCATTCGCTTGTCTTCGTATTCAATCCATGGCCTCTTCTTCTGCAACCACTCGATCTCATCTTTAAACCTATCCTTCTTTTCGATTCTTCGCAATTCTTCTTCAGCTCTTGTCTGAAGTTCTGTTTCGGTGGCGATTTGATTGGACAGATCGCTATTCATTTCATTCAATTTCTTCATACCTTTGGCCAATTC
>JAQIWP010000744.1:0-20754 GCA_034695525.1 Euzetes globulus | reverse complement strand
GAGCGAGAGAGAGAGAGCCTTTGAAATAATATTGAAAATCAAGTATTAAATTATTAGAAGCAAAAAACTTTTGCAAGTGGTGTAGCTTTTGCACAAAATTTATGTGCGCACATAGTTTTTACGCAGAATATTCTTGACCAGAGATGCCCAGCACATTATTATATTTTACAACTTTTATCATTTTTATGCTGATAAATAAAATTGAAAAGACTTTTAAACTAGGGTATAGCCAGAATAATTTTAAAATTGGCATCTCTTCTATTAAATTTTTATTAAATTAATTATTAGATTACATAAAAGTGATTTTATTTCAATTCAATTTAAGAAGTTTCAGATTATGAACAATTTTATTAAAAAATTTCAATCTCTTTAGGCTATACAAAATTGTTTATTCCTGTTCACTTGGTCAGTTTTGCTGGAAAATGGTAGTAAACAGCCAGAAGACATCCCTGTCTTGTGAGGAGTCGAGTCATGTATTTTCATTGATTTTTATATCATAGATGTATAGCAGACTCACAGACAGACTCGTAGTGTTATTTTGCGGGAAAAATCGATGCCAGCGTTCATTACAAGACATATGTTACCAAACGATAGAAGACTGTGAGAGCAAAATCACAAATATTATAATTTTGCCGAAAAGCAATACAGAATATTCTGAGTGTTTTGTTCATAATATTCGGACGACCAATATTCAAGAATAAGGGATTGAGTCACACGATTGCTATCAGTAAATCGACTAATATTCTTTGCCTGAATTGTCATTAAAGTAAGTAACCAAGCTTATATTTTTTTATAATCTAATCAATGCAATTTAATTATACTTTGCATGATAACTGTGTGATTTAATTATTAGATTAACAATATTAGCACTTTCTTGAAAGTATTATTTTAATAGCTTTTCCCTTAGCACTGGTGTTTTGAGTTTGCTATTGATTTTCACTTTTATTTGACAATTGCATACAAAAACACTCAATCACTCTATTCTTAAATATCAGTTATTATTTTTGCTATTTCTGTTGCATTTTTAATAATGAACATTTCTTGGTTAATTATACATTACTAGTGCAGCATGCAACAACAAATCGATTACTCAGTCTTTTTTCTTATTAAATATTCTTTTCAATTAATGTTTTTCTCGGGAAACTAATTGAAAACGAATCCCTTTACTTATGAATTTCAAAGAAAAAACATTCCTATAATGCGCAAGGGGGTGAGAATATATGTCAGTTCCTGGTATATCTAGATTAAAGAACTAATTAGTTTATTTAATAGGTTCAGACTTCAATTAATTATTATTATATTCCTTTATAAGCTACGTAATTCAATCGAGTTTTTATAGTGAGAGCTTGATCATTGTTACTGAAATATTGCTTTTTTTTGGATATTTGAAAAAGAATTCCTCCATTTCTTAGCATATAATTGAAAATAAGCAATGAATTGAAATGAAAAGAGAATGTTTTCTTTTGTCGGCAAATTGCCTTTACTTATGTTTAGCATGCTAATTCTGTGGATAAAATATTCATTTTTTATTCTTTAACTTTTCCTTAACAACAGTTTGTATTCTTGTGATCGACGACACAATCATATTATAATACTATCAAGAATTAAGTGCTCAACATTTATATCCTGGAAATTCAATAGTTCGACTCAATTCAAAGAATATTACTTTTAAAAAATTACCCTGTTTACTTTGAAAAGTTCGAAATATTTTGCCCAATAAATAAAAAGAAATGCTCAAGATTAGTTTGTTATCAAAGCCAACAAAGAGTTCAAAAATTTTCATGAATTTAATTATTGCTGACAACAATCCAAACGAATCAATCAACTATTCATCTGTTGAATAGCCATCGAAAAAAATCATCTTGTTGAAAATTTATTCTGAAATATTTCAAGTCTAAAAGTATACTGGTCAATTTGCATATCAAATGGAAGCACAGATAAATTTTACTGGACTCAGTTGCCAGGAGCTGCTCAGCTATCAATACATTCCAACTCTTCCTGTGATGCTCAAAGGTAATTGTCTTTACGTTAATCCGATTTATGTGTGCTTTATGTCTATTCCAGAATTTTATCGAAAAAAATACCTTTCCCTGTCATTAGATATTGATTTTCTTGCAAACCTTATTTTGGTATTTCTCTAATCATTTTTCTTTGTCCGAAAATCAATGAGTTCTGGAAACAAGAAAGTGTTTCAGAAGTTCCACTTATAATTAACTAGATCGCATAAAAAATAATCGGGCTTTTACTGTATTCATTATCAAGTTTAATCTCAATTAATTCACTATTGATATGGGAATACCGTACTGCCGGCCAATCTATCACATATACTACTGATTCCTCCTAAGACTTTATCCTGTTATCATGTAATAAAATTAAAGAGCAAGATCCAAGTAGAGGTGCAAGTCAAATTGGACTAAACCTCTCATTTTAGCCCCAGAGCTTAAATATGAATCCAAGACTTCCTATAACGAGCAGTCTGACTTTTAGGTAGATACTATTTTCTTGGTTTTAGGTGTCTGCTACCATGTTGCATAATATTAATAAACAGTAGTTTTAACGAATTTAAATGGAAGCACACAGCACAGTGTGGTACCTTGATAGACAATACGGTACATCGCAAAAAGCTGGTCTGATGTGCATTTCATTTGGCATTTAGTTTAAATAATTGCTAAATATTTCATTTCTATTGTAGTTATAAAAACTTTATGGACTTTTTTAGGCATTATTTTAAGTATTATTTGAAAAAAAGTAATAATAAAAAAACATTAAATTTTTTTTACATTCTAACCCTTTTAATGTTTGCTACGTTTCGAGATTTATATCTCTATTATCTTGTTTAATTTATAAAATCACTTTTGACAGAAGAATGTTATTGAGATTTTTGACCCTCAACATGTATTCCTCTTCTAATTGAAATACCATTTTAATGACTCCCTGGGGATTTTGAATTTTTTCACAGGGATAAATTAAGTTTGTAACTCAGAACAGTATCATTTCCGGAGATATTTTTGATTAAAAATGACTGACCTTTCCTACTATCAGTTGTATATCGGAAATGAAATAGGAATTCTCACTCTTCATAGAGTGCTGAGCTATTAAAGTCTATCTTTGGTTTAAAAGAATAGGGTTTAAGTGTTAGCAGTTTGAAGCACCGGCAACGCCAGATAAATTGACCTGCCTTAGGAAAACTCCGATATAAGAGTCGGTTATGTACAGCAAATTCTTTTTAAACGAGAATAGACTGTACTTGAAAGTTTTTTATTCTATTTTATTGACTATATTTTCGAAAAATTATTTTTATTTTTGTTACAGAAATTGGAAAATTGGGAACATTTTTGATAATAATATCTGGAATAATAACAATATTAATCAGTCTAATATTCGTTGAAGAGACGGTTCGTTTGTATAGGAATTGGCCTTTGAAGTCGTACTGCATAGCAGTCGGCACACTCGCAGTCTTCCCGGTATTTATCACCCGTTTATCTATTAATAAGACATTTTATGCATAAAATGCTTATCTCTTGCTTTTATAACTTTTTTATTCTGAGTGAAAGAACTGATTAAAGACTGCTCTGAACACAGATTTAAAGACTTAGTCTTTTTTTTCAAAATTTCATTTAGGAAAGATACATTTATTAGAGATACAAATCTCTGTATTTCTATTAGGAGGAGGAAAGTCATTGGATTTGCCTTTTTTGTGTCCATAAAAACACAATGAAAAACAATAAGTGTTTGCATAAAATAATAATTATGTGTTAATACAACACGAAATTAATGAGTAATTATATTGGGATTCTGGTTCTCAACATACATTTAATGAGCACTCAATCCCCTGATCATTAAAATAAGGAAAGCCGATGAATAAAATTATGATAGTTGAGCTCAACTTTCAGACATTAACTTAAGAACTTTAATGTTACATATACAATTTGCAATTCCCATGGTGCAAGTATACCCTTAGTGTTGAGCTTATTTTTCAGGCGACTTATCTACAGAGTTAAGTCCAATTCAATGGTCTCAAAGGGAAACCATAGACATTGCACTATTGTTTGTTATTCAGAGACATGAGCCTTCTGATCAATGCACAAGGTGAATCCAAACATTTTAATCTTGTATCTATTTTAAAAATATTCTTGAATATGCCAATTTAAATGGACCGAATGACCCTGAGCTTAATGAATATGAAAGAGATATTGTTTTATTTTTGGTTATAAATAACATGTTTATGGAAAATAAAGTTTGATCCGAGCAAAGAATAAGCCTATAAACTAATGGACTTCCGTTCGGGAACTGTTAATTCAATTGATAGATCGCTTCGCTATGTTTTTTTCTGTCAATTCTGATGCCACGCGCCCATGACGTCAACACGACAACAGCCACACTATACCAACCCCTAAGTCTAGTCCTGTTCTACAAATTAGTGATCAGCTATTTTGGTCGCGAAGAAACACTTAAACAGACATTAGAGGGACAGCAGATGCCATTGAAAGGGCCGCCGTTCTACCAGCTCTGTATTTGTCTTCCAAACGCATACTTGAATAAGTGAGTGTCCACTCAAATATAATCCAACAAACCATGACTCCGGTCGGTTCACAGACACCACTTAAATGTCCTCCTTAAGTGTTTTAATGAAAAATATTGGTCTCTAATCAATCAAGTTTCAAATAGACCATTATTATGGCATCACTATAAAACTCTCAAGAACACTTACAATCAGAATATACCCTATTTAACGGTACATATAGACGCGTCCTTATAAGTCATCAATTGGAGATGAGCGACATTATAAATATTTTAGAAGAACATAGTAACTTGAAATAGTAGTCAAGAACCAAATAAATTTGAAATTTCAAAGCTAGGGTTTTCTGTAAAAACTATTTAAAAAATGTCCAAATTCACAAAATTATTAGAAATAATGATAATTGAGAACTATTTTACTCATTAAAATGACCAGTTATTGCATCGAAAGGCTTATAAGGATGGATGTCACTCTCGATGGGTGTCCTTATAAATGATTTAGAAGGTCGTCGAAACTGATTGTTTTTTATCGAAAACAACGAAATGGTTTATAAGTATGGGTCCATATGTCCCGTTAAATAGGGTATATTGACCATGATTAAGCTAATTTTAAGCTGTTCAAATTAATAATACATTTATAGCTAATAAATTATTAGTAATAATACACCACATTCAATTATTCTTGAGATTAAGAAGAGCCCACTCTTTAGATTCTTTTGAATTAGAATTAAATTTAATCTTTACTTAAATGATTATTGAATAAAATTAATTTCAAATTATACATCAACCATTTTCTTAAACTAAAATTATTTGAATCACCATGTTTGCTAGCAAAAAGGTTCAACCAATCAAAGTTAAGCTAAAATACTTACCAGAATAAGAATCTCTGAAAACACTTCTGTAAAGAAAACAAATTCCAAATAAAAATATTTGTCCAATGAATTGATTGATTAGATCATTGATCTTGTTTACTTCAAGCTGAGTTCTATAAATCCCAGTTATTTAGACTATTCATAATGAGATTTCTTTGGCTTTTTTTGTTGTTAAGCTCGTTGTGAACGAGTCCTTTGGCTTTGAATTGCAATCAAAACCTAATCAAAGGAAGGAATAGTTTTATTTTTGATTGGATTATATTCGATGATATTTAATACTGGCCTTTCTACTGACATTCCTTTTTCCCCTCGGTCATCTCATAGGAAATTATATTATCTGATGAAAGTCTGCATCTATCAGCTATTTATGGCGCCTTGTTTTCTCTATTTCGTTATGGGGGTGGCCAGCAAAACAGGGGCCTACGTCGCCGGACAGGTATGTTTGCCAGTCATTAGTCTATCTGTTTGTGACTTTAATTTAATTTAGACATTAATCCAATTACTCATCCATTTGTTTGTAAGTCATTGCTATTGAATTGCGTGAACACACGGAATAACTCCCTTAAAACAAAGTACACCACAAGAATATTTATCAGTTAAATAAATATTAGGGGTTGCCAAGGACTCAAATCTAAGAGAGTGGTTATAGAAGTATTAGTAGTCATTTTAAATACCATTTTAAATATGACTACAAGAATTAGCACCGGGAGCTTCTCTCTTTTAATCTTATTTTAATTCATTAGTTTAAATTATTTTTACTTAAGATTAATTAGAAAAATTACCGAAAGTAACTGACAAATGGCGGAAAAAATAACTTCACGCGGTGGGATTTTGGAACCTCGAATGTGGAATAGGGTTCGAACTTTGTTAGGCATGGTTATTTTAACATTTATTATTTTCAAACCTTAATTAAGGTGCATTTTAGTAAAATCTCAATCTCGAAAGAGAATATTTGCTCCTAAAGGCCATCTCTAAAATTGGAAACTCATTTTCAGACCAAAATTTAAGGGAATATATTTCTAAAATGGCCGACGGAAATGGTGACCGGAAACCCATTATTTTAAGTTTACGAGGGAAACGAGATATAGTCCCCCTATTAACCATCTCTTGGGCTTTGCTCACCGATGTGTGGGATTTAATGGCTGTGCCATCAAACATAATGCTTTGTTTTACTGAAAATCGAGGTTAATTTCAAAGGCTAATCTATTTAACATCAATTATTTATGATATGTATTCAGGGATAACCAATAGCTATATAATTTGTATTCAAGTCGTACTAAACCTAATTTGAGAAAACTCTCGATTTTTGTCAAATTTTAAAGGTATATAACTTATTATCATGCTTACTTCTGATATTTTTATGCATTAGCTTAGTTAATTAAAAATTTAAAAAATCAAAATAGAAAATGTAAAATATGGAAGGGGCTGGAATTTTCTGAAATATGCGCATTGGATCCAAGGTTTTAATATTTATATTACTAGGTATAAAAAAATGTTCCATAAAAATGCAAAAAAACTGGATCTCAAAATTGCTAGTTTGTTTTTAATTTTTAGAAATTTAACATTAGTTAATTATTTACTTTATAATAGCATAAAATGATAAATCAATACTGAATTCTGCATTCAATTATTCAAATGTTTATTGAACTTGTAAATTTATTCTGTGTGTTTGCTTTTCAACCAATTATTTTCATAGTCATCTCTCCGTACAAATTTTATTCTTTGTCAAATTTTCAATCAAATAATCAAACAGTCCTGGATTTAGGTTGCAATTTTTAAATTGTTTCTGTTTATTGTTAGATTATTTGCTTTCAATTACTAAAATATATTTAGTTTATTCCAGAGTTAAATCCAATCAAAAATAAATTGAGTAAAATGTGAAAAGCTTTTAATAAAAAGGTTAAAACCAGAAATAATAGAATTCGAGTTAGATCAAATACAGGGGTCGCCAATGTCCGAGACCCAGAGGTATAAGGGTAGGGTAAAATGGCCGATGTTTTCTCAAAACTCAGAGGGATATTTTGGCGAATTCTTGATCTCAGAAATATTATATACTATACCCCACTATGGCGACCACTGGTCAAATACTAAATAATTGAATCTAAATGCTGAGATATAGCTTGATTCAATCGTAAAGCGCGGCGGCCATGTTATTTTTATTTTCCGCCATTTTATTGGCTATTTTTGGTAATTTAAATAAACTTTAATTGAATTGAATTGAATTGAATTGAATAGCTCAATTTACCACTCCACCTTATTCATTACTACTTTTAGCATACTCATACTCCGATTTATCTTATATTTGATCTTAATAGATTTAATCTATTTTCATCGAAAAATAGTTTTCATTCGAGAACGCAGCAATCTACATTCTGGTATTGGGTGGTCTGTCCTTTTGTATTGGCATCTACTCATTGGAGATCTACTATAAGATGACACAAATTGTCTTACCCGGGTTCTACATACGAAGCAAATACTATATCTTGCAAATGTATTTCGTAATAACCAGATTTCATGTACTCATATTCGACGCTCTGGGCACTAATGATTACCTGCCGTGTCGACCACCAATATCTTCATTTGTTTATGGATTGTGTAAGTTAACTATTATTACTATTCTATTTTCAATTTTATAAGATTGTTAGCAAGACAACAATTGATTGAGTCAAAGGAAATGTGCTCTGTATTGTTTAGTGCTAAAAAGGACGAATAGGACTTTTTCCAATAGCTTATTACTATATTTATCAGGGGTGTGCAAGGGGGGGGGGTTTCTAAAATATTCCATTAGGCCAGAGATTTGGTGATTTATTTCCCCCTAGGTTTGAAAAAATTGTTCCATAAAACATGTCCCATAAAAACATAAAGAAATTGACCCCCCTCAATAATTGCAATTTTTAAATAATGGCGGCCAAAAAATTGGCCATTTAGTCCCTTAATTTAATAAATTTAGCATTGAATAATAACTTTTTAATAATTGTGGCTTAATTAAGCTAATTAATTCTTTAAATTAAGGGAGTATTTAGAAACAAAATGGTCGCATTTTTGGGCAGCAATTTTGAGATATACCCAATAGATTTCGTTTGAAAATGAGTCATTATCCACCCCTAGGTCACGGACCTTGCACACCATTGGTATTTATATATTTCTCATGCCTGGTTTTTCCTTTCACTCGATCAATTGTGTGAAAATCTGTTATTAATGAAAGGACACTTTTTAACAAATTATTCCCAAATGGCTTTATCCCTAATCATTTTAATTATAGTTTTTTACTAAAATCTCGTTTTAATGATTACTTTCAACACATATTAATTAAGAACATAACCTGCGCCTCATTGAAACTCTTCATCTAAAACCACTTAATACCATGTTTAACCAAAAATGAACTTGAACACTTGAAAATATAGTTTAAAGTGATTTAAAACCTTATTTCCCGGAATAATTTTAGATTCCTTGTTTATATGAAATTCTGAGTAAATTTGCAAATTTTAAGCGATTCTTATCCAAAGACCTGAACAAACACTAAAAGATTTGAGGGATTATGTGATCATTCATTCATTCAATGCAAATGCTTTTGTAATAAAAGCTTTTTTCCTCAAAAATACAGTATTAGGGGCAGCCTTAGGGGGTATAGTATTTACACTCTCTCCTGAGATTTGAAAAAATGTAAGGGGAAAACACAGAGAGTTGGACCCCTGTTCAAAAATTACAATTTTTCCCGATTTTCCGCCATTTTGTCATTTTCGGTAGTTTTTTAAATTAACCCGTATCTAAACTAAATTTAAAGCAATTTAAACTAAATTAAACTTAAATTAACTGCATTTAGGCAGGAATTAGGAAAAAAATGGCCGCTTTCTGGGGGTATTTCCGACCTTTAACTTGGAAAAATCTTGGGAAAATATTTTCCCTTTATACCCGGCTTAGGCAACGGACTTGGCTACTACTGGTATTAGTTGTAGTAATAATGCATGTCTAAAAAATCCAAGTTGCTTTTAGTGTATTCAGTCTTGTTTTGTAAATATTTTTCTTTTTCAATGTCTTTATTTCACATAAAATCTGTGAATTTCCATTTGGTTTAAATCATCTTGCAAAAAGATAATGCAAATATTGAATGTTTAGCAAGGAAACAATTTTCTTCCTATCGATTTTAGAAGTAATTTGAATTTCAAATAGTTTGCAAATTATTATAATTCAGATTCCTATCCGTAAGTAAAGTAATATTGATTTTATGATTGATCAGAATAGTCTGCACAATAATCAATACTTTCAAGTTATTAATTTCAAGTTAAACTTGTTCTCATCTATTATTAAATATTTAATGGAAGGGAGCATTAAATTGAAGGATAATTCTATTGAAAGCATTTGATGGAAGCCTTGACTCAAAATTGAGAATCAATTTAGAAGTGAAACTCAATCACATCAAAAATCTTCACATAATTTATCACAATATAAAAGAATCACTTTAATCAGGGATGTGCAAGTTCCATAACCCTAAGGGAATATAGGGAGCACAGTGACTCATTTTCAGGCAAAAATCTAGGGGGTTATAGGGAGCGGGTATTTAATAAATGGGGAACTGAAGTAGCGATCGAAAACGATTATTTTTCGCCAGTTTGTTTTTAAATACGCTTATTTCCGGTAATTTTAACCATTAATTGGCATTATTAAGCTAAATTTAAGCTATTATTAATACCATTAAGGTTAAATTTGTAAAAATAAAGAATAAAATGGCTGAATATGGGTATACATGACCAAATCTGGGACCTAGAGGCAATATTTCACGATCCCCTTGCACAACCTTGATTTTGAGAGAGAGAGAGAGAGAGAGAGAGAGAGAGAGAGAGAGGAGAGAGAGAGAGAGGAGAGAGGAGAGAGAGACTTCATTCATTTACTAAGTTAAAAATACCACTGCAAATCAAATGTTACCCTTTCCATTTTCAATGAAAATGCCTTTTTATTTTGTAAAAACTAAAATTAGTGCATTCCTTTGCCAAAGTAACTAATGAATATTGATTAAATTAGATTATTAAGCCTGGTAATTATATAATGACTAATTAGAAATTGTGTTGATTTTAATAACAGATTTGCGAAATTCATTACTACTGATGGAGTCGTTGGTGTTGTGTCTGTTAGCCCGCTATATATTCCTGCGGTTAGCGCCTAATCCACGTTTAGATAATATTTGCGAATCGATGGCCGACTCGATCACATGACAATCAATTGTCCGTAACGATTACGGGGCTGCCTGTCCTAACAGTCAGGCTAACAATCAAGCTGTGGAAAAGAATCACGTGGACGGCCATATCAACGACAGCGCCGATAGTAGTACTGCTCAGAAGAGTGTTAGTTGTGCTCAGAATAATATTGAAGACAATAATATTAATACTAATAATAACTACTTTACGGATAGCCAGCAATACATAAGAATAGACGGATTGGGCGCTAATAACCTCAGAGACGTTTCTTCTGCTAATAGTTGTACTGAAGTTGATCTTTAGCTAAGACTTAATCTGTTTCCAAGACTATTATCAAGTTAATAGTTTAAAGACATGTTTAGATATGGAATGTTTTTATTTGTTATCAATTCTCAGGTCTATTATTTGAAATCTCAAAGAAATACTATTTTTGTTTCATAAGTTTATTAGTTTGTTAAGTAACAATGAGTAAATATATGAGAAAGGTTATTTATTGAAAATCGTATTACGAAAAGCAACCTTTTGTATTCAAATCAAATTCAATTGAAGAGTAGATAAACTAGGACTTTGTTGGCCTCGATTCAAATAATTGATGTTTTTTAAGATAAACATTTGTTAGTAACTCATAGCATATCAGTAGAAGATAATCAAATGATAATAAATATTTATTTGAAGTACCTTGCTATTTAAATAATTTATTGGAATCATTGAGGAACAATTTATTATTTGAAAAAACAAAATGAAATTCAATTTTTTAGAGTAAAAACGAAGAGAACCCTTACTTGTAATGAAATTTTTCTTGATTATTTTTCTTGTAAAGATATCTGAGAAGATATTCTGATATACTTTGTTTCTAGAATAAAGGGTTTAACGTACAATATATTGCGCAATCAAGTTCAATTAATAAAATTGCCTAGAAATAATCAGTTTACTCTTAATTCCACAAAAAACAGCCAAAAATTTATGCGATCATCATCAAAATGAATGACTTTGTACAAACTTGATAAAATTCAGTTATAATATGCATGAACACCAAATCGTGAGAAATAATGACATTTTTCTATAAATTTAATAAAACATTCAGACAATTAGAATAGTTTAACAGCTCTTAAAATGAAAATTAACCTGTCAAGATATTCATTTGAAACTTATTGAATGACTCAGTTCATTTAATAAATGAATAAATGTGGAAATATTTAAGGACTCTTTTGTGCGACTAATTGCCACAACCTATTAGTGTATATTGATTAGAACGAGTACGATGAGCATGGATATATATACCTATTAACTATCTCGATAAGTTGCTGTCCATTGGTTTGGGAATCCAATCGTCTGCACCTTTCGTCGAATATCAGTTTCTTCAAAACCCGGTCGATATCCTGATTGTGTCCGTTCCTCTTCTTTAAGTAGTGTTTGAACCAATTCATGACAATATTGATATATTCTGGGTCAAATTGAAATGGAATTAAAAAGGGCAGTTCACTAAAGTATTAGTCCTGTAGTTAGCACATGTGCTTGTTTAATTCCTGTAAGTAATAGTTAGTGGTTTATCGTGTGCTTTTCTAACAGCCATTTTCGATAAAGAAGAGTTTCTCAAATTAATTAATTCAACCAGGAAGCGATTTTATTCGTAAGTGTAATGTGGGGGGCATGGACCTACGACTTTACTAGCTAAAAGCGAGGGCTATAATAACTAATAAAACACGTTGAACCCGAAATGTTCCTACCGTTCACATATAATTGCTCGGGCATAATAATTTTGGGCTCCCAGTAGTCGATATCAAGTTTGGAGAGACCGGCGTTCTTCATAGCCATAATCCAACCGCCGATAAATTCCTGTTCCGTCGGATACGGTATCAAATCGTAGGCCTTCTGTTGTTCAGATGTTGGCAACTGCTGAAAAATGTCGCCGTCGTATAGTATGTTGGCCACAAACTTGCCGTCTTGTGCCAGAAGACGAGCGACGTTGTTAGCGGCTGTCTGTTTGTCCCAAATCCAGGCCATCGCATAGTTAGTGAAAATTACTGACACTTTTCCCTCCAATTCTTTAAGTTTTTCGTCGAATTGGTTCCAATTGGAGCCGAAGTCCTGAACTAAATAATCAATTTTCTGGCTTTTGTTGAATTTCTCGGCAAATGCTATCATTTTTGGGTCGATATCACAACCAATAATTCGGTTACAACTCAGGCCAGTCAGTAGTTTTGTGGTCGATCCTGTGCCGCATCCAATGTCCAAAATAATACCAATGTCACTGCTTAGAAAACAGCACAAATAATTTACATTGTTGATTTATTACTGATATAAGAATAGCAAGATTAATACTAAACTTATTATCATTGACTTGGAAACTGTGAATGATGTCGATTAGTTTAGTGGCTGGTTGAATTGAATCTGTAAAGTTATTATAAGCGTTTGGCTCGAATTCCATTATAATTAAAGTCAATTAAAATGATTATTAAAATGAATTTTAGTGAGCATACAATCAACTCGTTTTAATTGAATTACTATTTCAATTAAAACTTAATTATTATAGTTTAATGACTTTATCGTTTTCAGTGAGTTTTCAATTAACATTAAATACTTTAAATACTAATTAGAGTAATGATCTATTAGAACTTTTTATCAAGTGAGTTTGCGTTTAACAACTGAAATTATTTATTAAAAGTATTTTAATTTAGTATATTATCCGATTAGTAAACTGAACTGTTGTTCATTAAATACAAAAAAATGATTATTACAGTTATTTCTGGGTTTTTATTTTAAAACAAAACAACAGAATTAGTGATTAATTTCACAATAATCCTAAAAAAAATCTCTGTTTCTGAAAACAACTTTCATTTAATTTATCAAGATTATTCAGGAATTGTTATCAGTGTGGAAGCAATAGTCGTCAACATCGTCAAAATATTGTTGGTTAATTGTTGAGTTGTTGAAGGGGTTGGCCTAACCTTAAAGATCAGTTATCGAATTGAGAAAAATATGTTTTCATCGAAATAGTTATCTTATTTTTATGATTCATTTATTTATGAGTAGTTTTGTTTATTAGTAAATTTCCGTTGATTTTATTGCTTCATTATAAACCAGGTATTAGTTATTGATTAAAACTAATTCCCCTTTGCCGATATAGAGCGTCCGGACGTTATATTTTATCATTCGGAAAAGAGTGATGATCTAGTTAAAAATAACTTTCTAGCAATCAGCAATCATCGAACCCGGAATGTATAAGCCTGGTTTAGATATGCTGTTTCACTTTATTAACTGAATTCAACTGTATCGAAATTATTTTTATCTCTGAATTAACTTTAAGCTCCTGGAAAATATTTCTGGAATTAGAAATTGACTTTTTAATCTATGTAGTTTATATGCAACTAATGATTTTGTTTTTTGAGCTAGGATCTAGAAAGTGTTATGGCAATAAATACCAGATCTTAAATAATTTCAATTAATGTTGAACTCAAAGATCCGTTAAACTTTGATTGACAATTCGGTTAGTTAGTTATCAAGCTAAGCCATGCTAAATGCATACCAAAAACTACTTTACTGAATAATCTAGGTGATTTTCAACAATCATGAGTCAAGTTTAAGAAATTGGTTTTTCCAGAATTCAAGGAAAAATTCTTATCCGACTTATCAGTAGTTTATAGCCTTGGAGACAAAGTGTCTCAAATGAAGACTCAACGAATTTGAGCACTAAATGTACTCTTCTTATCACAGAATATGATCTTATAAACAAGAATCACCAAGGTGTCTATCATTAAAAGTTATTTTTAGAAAGGAATGTGAATTTTATAGTTGTTAGCTCCATAATATTTCAATTGTGTAAGGTCCAATTGAAAAAATTTTATTCGAACTGGACTTTGATAAGTTTCATTATAAGCCTGGTAATTTAAAGGATTGATTGAAAAGAAAATGTCTGATAAGTTGAAGTATAATTTTTATAAATTATTTATTTAATTTGATAATCGTTTCACATTAATAAAACTTTGCCTGAGCAATAGGACTGGCAGTTGCCGAGCACCTGGATGTCAGCCATTCTAGACTCCATCTGACCAATAGATGTGTCGCAATCGCCTTCTGTTATGTAATTGATTTGTTTGTTGACAAACAGATCTCCAACACATTCGCTGAAGTTTGAATGAATCAACTGACCCGTCATTAAAATTGTTTCGTTACCTAGATCAAACAAATCAAATAAATATTTTTTAATATTTAAATATCTAGCTTGTTAAACTACAGTCCTAAAAACTATTTTAATTCCTTAATATTGATATTTAAATTAGCCAATAACAACTTGTAAGTCACATTTTTAACCTCGGTAAGCCATAACAGTATAGTTGACATGGATTTTGATTAGACCAAGATCATCTTCTTTCATGACATCGTAGATTTTATACCCAGAACTTGACTTTGAATTCAAACTGCAATCAGTTTTATTGGCATAGGTTTTCACGATTCGGCTGATTTTGGTGAAGTAGGAGCCGACTTCGCACCGGTATATCTCAGAATAAATGAAGTTCGGGGCTGAGTTCGGGACAAAATACAATTAACAAGTTTATTATTTCAGTTCGTAGTCTGTAATTCAAAATGTAAGCTAACTTTGAATGAAGTTCAAACTTGGTATTTGATTTTCACTCAGCATCTTTTCTGTTTTGTGGGCCACGTCGTAAAAATGGCGCATAGCAGAAACAGACATGGTGCTATGACTTGGATGCGGTAGGTCGGTACACTGGGCGAAAATTCGGCTGGCTAAATAAAATTTTGTTCAAAAATTGTTGTATTAAACACAATATATTTACTTAGTGTATTGGTATAGCCAAGGTAGAAGTTGAAGAAAATAAAATAAACAATGAAATAAAGTGTCATGTTAAAATTTGTCGACTTCATGGCAACAGCTTAAAAAAATTTAATTCAGTATATTTTTAGAAAAGGTTTGAACATTTCATCTTTCAAATTAAAATAGAACAGAAATTTTGAATTTTTAGATTAAAAATGTCTTAAAATTTTGAAAAATAATTTTGGAAACGATTACGAAATTATGAAATTAAAGCCACGTTTTCTTAATTAAAAATAATTTGATATGAATTATATATTTAAAGCACCTGGTTCATCATTAGTCTCTTTTAACGACAAAATTCCATAGTTGTTGAGTGATTTCAATGAGGTCTTCGTCTTTGTCCGACTTTTCTGACAGTTTTTTCACCCGATCCTTAATTATCAGCTCTTTGAGCAGTTCATCCACGTTGACATCCGGCACAGTTTTTTGTTTCATGAATTCCTTGAACCAATTGATTGGCCAACGAATGAAGTCTGAGCAAAAAAAACCAAGAATATTCATTTAAGAAACAAAGTAAAGCAATGAATATTGAAAGGTGAACCTTCTAGGTATAACTTTTCCGGGTATATAGACTTGGGTTCCCAGTATTTGACGTCACAATGTCTAAGACCAGCGTTTTTAAATGCACTCATCCATCGGCCGATCACCTGCTGTTCATTGGGATATTTGAGCCATTCCTCATATTTGGACCTTTCTTCAGCAGTTAGGGTACGGAATATGTCGCCGACAAACAGGATGTCCATAACTACCATTCCGTCGGATGATAATAATTGTTGAAAATTGGTGGCCGTCTGTTCAACGTCTTTGATCCAATGGAGGGCGTAATTGGAGTAAATCACAGATACCCTTCCTTTCAGTTTTTGTAAGTTCTCATCCCATTGAGCGAAAGGAGTGCTGATGTCTTGTGTAAAGTATTGTGTATTATTCATAGGATTGGCCTTTTTAGCCACTTCTATCATTTGGGGGTCGATATCAATGCCGACAATACGTTCGGGACTTAGCCTTTTGGCTATCATTTTAGCTGTATTTCCCGGTCCGCAGCCAATGTCCACCACCAAGGGCAGTTTTCTAGAATATCAAGTGATAAATTTACTTTTTAATCATTTAGATTGCATAATCTATTTACTAGATAATAAATATTTTGATATACAGGATACACTTTAAACAGGTAACAACTTCTCAGCAAATATAAACGCTTTTAATTTTTAAGAACTCATTCAGTATTTCTAAATGTATTACTTTTATTTATATATTTATGAATCTTAACTTGCTCACAAAAGTCATACTTTTGATTTCATTCAAATAAAATGATGTAAATGTAGTGCTTATAGTTTGTCTTCCAACCTTGTTTTTTATATAAGTATTTTAGCGATGATCAAGGTCTTTAATAAGAAGGTCAAGCTTGTAATATTGAAAATTGTATATGGGTTAACTTAAAAAGCGATACATCAAGCCAGATTATGGAGATGCAAATAATCGGGAACCTAAACCCAGTTTCATGCATGATCTAGCTGATTAATTAGACTTACTTGTTGTCAGGATTGGTTGCCTTGATCAGTTTGATTAGCTCTTTGGCCGGCAGTATTGCATCAAAACTGGTCTCTTCATAGTTCTCAGAATCGGCGTCAAAATTCATAGTCAAGTTTGGTGGTTGTGCTGGTTAAGTCTGGCTGCAAAAACACAGTCATAAAATTATATGGATACTAAACTTCAATTGAATAACAAATTGAAAGTAAAAACAAAAAACAATTTACTTGAAACACATTTAAAGGTGTAAAAAATTATGTGTTTTTCAATTAACAAAAATCATTTACCTGGCTTATTAGTTTCAAACACAAACTGGTAGTTTCCTTCTTTTTTTGATAATAGAACTTGAAACAAATGTCGCTGATTAAAATTAAACTTGTTATTTTGCAATCAATAGGATTTCAGCCCTTAATTTACTACATAAATACAGTTTTGTTATATTGAAGGCTGTTTTCAATAGAGTGCTAATAATGTCCTTGGATATTTGTACTTATTGATAGTGAAATGACGTCGAATGATAATCTATTTTACATTATTATTTTGTTGTTGAAGTTTATCGTTAAAACAGTCAGTTTATTGCAATAAATTAATTAATGTCGATGACCTGGATACAAGTTTATTAATAAATTAAAAAACAAAATGATTGCATTAGACTTATTATAATGTAAAATACTATTTATATAGGTATCATGATGCTTTTGTGGCCACGATCTGCCAGATGTAATTAGTCACTTCGATTAGGTCTTTGCCATCATTTGACTTAATGTTTAGTCTTCTACATCTGTCCTCGAAAAGTAATTTCTTTAACATTCCAGTCATTTCCATATTCTGTCCGTTTTTTAGATTTTTTGCATAACTTTTGTACCAATTTATGGGAATAGTCAGGTATTCTATGGAAATAATCAACTGATTTATTTTAAATCATTTTAAAAGAAAGTAAACGAGTAAAGCAGAGATAGCCAAGGGGGGAGGGGGTTGCCAACGAAATGTTTTTTCATTGACAGTCTCTGTAGTAAAGCATTTGTCTATACCTTCTAAATAGTCTTTTTCAGTGAAAATAGATTTGGATTCCCAGTAATGTACGTCCAGTTGAGTGAAACCGGACTTCTTTAGACCAAAGATCCATTGGCCGATCATCTCTTCCTCTGTAGGATATCTGAGGAATTGTTCTGCTATTAACCTCTGGTTGGTGTCCAGTCTCTGATAGATGTCCCCATCATATACGATGTTAAGCACAATGAAGCCGTCATTTGAAACCAGATTCGAGATATTCTGAGCCACTGTTTGAATGTTTTTCATCCAGGTTAGGGCGAAGTTAGATGTGACCACAGATATGCGGCCCTTCATTTCGCGCAACTGTGATGATAACTCTGTCCAATTCTTTTCAATATCTTGGACTAAATAATCGATTTTCCGATTTTTATTAACTTTTTTGGCGAATTCAATCATATTCTGGTCGATATCACAGCCTATAACGTGCTGACAGTCTATCTCTTGAGATAAGAGCTTGGTCATATTGCCAGAACCACAGCCTATGTCCAAAATGGAGGACAACTGCCTGAAAGTCGAGAAAGAATATTCATGGAAACTTTTAAATCAGGGACAGTTTAAGAAAGTTCTTTAATTTTATATAATATTAAATATACGAACCGATTGTTTGGTTTCAAGTCATTTATTAATTGAATGAGACGTTTGGCCGGAAGTAAAGTATCGTTATTTGAATTGTCGTAAAGTTTTGGGTCGAAATCCATATTTGAATGTTTAAAACAATGTTATACTCGAAGAACGACTGATCAACAAAATGCAAACTTGATTTTTATAAATGAAAATTTTATGGTCTTTTCCTATGAAGATCCGCATTAAATATATTAACGACAAATAAATTAATAAAATTACTTAATGTAAACAATAAGATAACTTAAGTCATATAGTTGCTTTTTGTTTATGCAATCCGATTATCAGTGTATCTTAGTTATCAAAAATGTATGCCCTGTTCATAATCGTAAAACTTATTCTTCTAATCAATGGATTAAAAATTTGTGACCAATCAGACTGTTTATGGCAACTGCTGTATGGGTAAAAATTAGTTAAAGCTGAGTACAAAATGATTAAGGTGATGATTAAAAGTTTGTTTGAATGATAATCACAGAATAAGAGACAATAAGAGCCAAACATGAGAGAAATGTGTTGGCATTTATTTGGAACAGTCCCAGTGCTGTGAAGCCGACCTTGGGAACTAATAGTTCCAAGTGGACCATTATCTGCCGGTCCAGTAGTTGTTGGCTTCGATCGTGTGAATCAAATACATTTAAATTGATATTAGTTTCTAATCTATCGATTAATTGACGCAGACTTTTAGGAATCAAATTACAGATAAAGCACTGACTGAATAGAATAATCAGACTATAAGTAAATGCATGTATGTTCTGTGCAATTCTTATGTCAGGTCTGATTGCTAGGTGACAGAGCGATGAGACGTTTATAACTAGATTGAGAAGTAAAGTGATTATCGAATAGCATGAGATGTAACCATCGAACTGTTGGGTCGATTTGTGAATTTTCAGAACCAGTTTGTAAATGATTTCCAAATTCGTGGTAACATTGGAATCAAGAATATTATGGAACTGTTGACAAACAATAAAGCTTTTGTATGCAATCAATGAGATGATTGACAATTGAGAACTAAATGATAAAAAAGAGGCCAATGCAAAGATGGAAAGAAGGATGGGATGCCATATAGCATAAAAATGCCTGTTGAAATATCCATTGAATATGATTATGGTCATAATGAGTGAATTCTGTGTAATTATGAGAATTTTAGACAACTTTTTCTCTTTCTTGTAGTCAATAGAAACGATTTCATTGGTTTTTAAATTTTCTAAGAGTTTTGATCCACTGATCAGCAAAAACAAACAAATAATAACCGTTTGAATTGTGAATCCATTGGTCCCAACATTGAATAATGTGAAGACTAAGAGAGATTTGTTCTTGTCGGTTACTTTAGATGCTTGGCTAACTACTGTTGTCTTGTTGTTGCTTAGGTCAGCAAACTCATAACCTACCTGGGACACTACGAAAAGACCAGCAAAACAAAGGGCTGATACCATAATTAATACCAAGACATTCCATATTATGAGTACAATTTTTATTATCTGAGACATTTGACCAGTGTAACTCCATCCAAGATAACTATTGCCAATTATACGATGGAAGTTGACCAGCATACTCAGACCAGGTGGTCCACTGTTATCCAACATTTTCAATTTTGGAATAATAAAAGTGGTTCTTGCTAAATTATAACGCATACCCTTTAAAGTTTCAGATAAAATTATTCGTTAGTTTATGAATTTTTGAAATAACCTTATTAATATTTTTTGGGTTGTGAGAAAACTTGATTAAAATTTTTTAAATTTCATTAATCAAAATGCTTTATTTGTTAGAAATGTTTGCTATAAATCAATATAAGGAATAAATTGAATTAATTTTTATTAAAAATATTTACTTAGTTATGAAATATTAATCTTATAAATGGAGTAAAGTATTTGATTTGATTTTATAGATATTTACACACTTTTCCACAACTCAAATGACTTTTTCAGATGTTTCGGGAGGGAGGGGGGGGGGGTTCTAACCCTTCTTCATGGAATATAGAAATCAAAGTAAAACAAGGGTTTGCTCAAACCTAATGCCCCACTACATTTACGCCTTTAAACTAAACTATTCCTATCTTATCTTATACTAAATTACACTGTACATAGTTAACTATTTTTCATAGAATTAACATTAGTCTTTTCTTATAAAATTAACATGG
>JAQIWP010000743.1:0-20759 GCA_034695525.1 Euzetes globulus | reverse complement strand
GAGAGAGAGAGAGAGAGAGAGAGAGAGATTGCTCAGGGCGATGGAAGAAATAGTTTAGTCTATTTATGAATAGGAATCAATTTGCTGACCATTGCTTTGTCTGTCTGTTCATAAGTCTATTGAATAAGAGTCCTATTTTGTGAGTTATTTAAGATAAATGCAATATTTTTATCGATTCGATACTTACTTTGAGCCGAATCTCATTTGTCATCAGAAATTTGGATGAAATTCTATAGGAATTACTCTTTTCGAGAGGATTACATAATTTCCTGGAAAACACTGTATGTTTAAGTCAAATATAAGAGTAAAGAAAGAATCAAATATAAAAAGATTTTCCGTTATTGTGAAGAATCAAAGTTTAGGCCAGTCTTAGAACATAAGATCAAAAACTTAGAGATAACTAAATGAACGAATAAAATGTTTTTATTTTACTTTTGTTTCATTTATTATCCAATTTTTTCTCCTAACCCATTGTCTTTCACTTCGTTTACTAAAAGCATTCGTTAGGCTCTTCCGTTGTTTTTATAGCCGGTGCCTCACTTTTAGTCTTCAGTATTGACTCTAAATTTAGTTTTCAGTCTCTGTTTCACTTTATTTGTGAGACTCTCTCTAATTGTCAAATCCTATGATTGTCTCAAACACTCTTACAATTGTGCCATATATTAGTCTCTTTGCACAATTCATTTTGTCTTTGGATTCTGAAGACAACAATTGCTAGGCTTTTGCCGAAACACAAACCTTTGATTACTTATCGTTCAGTCGATGTTTAGTTTGCTTTTCCTCAAAAGAATACCGATTTTTAGTATCGATTTCCAGACTCTGTATCACTCGAAATGTCAATATTATTTCAAACTTGGACAATTGTTAGTGCTGGTCCCCAAGGACTGAATGAATGCTCAAAAATTTTTTGCGTTACTCAAAATGAAAAATCCATTGGATCCACGTCAAATATCATGAGATAAATTTGAAAAAGATTCCAAGAATTGTAAAAAGTTCTCAAATTTTTTACTCTTCTTAAAACATATCAAGTGAGCCTATCTCAGTTTATCATCGAATTGTCTCCACATTATGTATGAAGACCAATGACCCTAAACAATCTTTTAAAAAGGGCAGAACTATTTCTTTAATAGCATTATGACTTATTTTCAATCTAAACCAGAACTATTCTTAACAGAATTGCTATTATTTTGAAAACATTTTATTAGGAATTTCCAGAAATTGTGGATTTTAGCCATTATTTGATGAAAATTTTAATAATAAAAATTGATTCTATTATAACCCATTATGTAATGGATATAAATGTCAGAAATATTTAACGCATTATAGAAGAATTTATTATAATATTCTCTTTATATGAAACATTGTTTCAGAATTAGAGGACAGAATTACCTATTTATGGAAATTCTGTTATGAAAAGGAAATAACTCAACTTTGATTGATTGCCAGAGTGTTTTGCAATTATTCTAGCACGATACAACCGTATAGATTTACCACAAATAACAATTGTCAATCAGATTCAATCAATCAAGTTCATTTCATATTCATTTAGAGTACGTATCTTTCATTATGAAGTATCATTAGTCAGGGATGGTAGCATGGACGCTCAAAAAGTCTTCGACCCTCCTTGTACTTCAAATATTTCTGGGTTACAATTTCTTTTCGGTAGACATATGTTTAAACAGGGCATAGAACAATTTCGACGATAATGGTGCTAATGGAGCTTATTTAAAAAAATTAAAGATGGTGAATTAATGTCTTGGAAAGCCCCCTGGACTGTATAGAAACGAGTTCAATTTCCGTCCATGATCATTAATGTAATAGTGATGTATCGGAAAGACAAATCGAAACCTGAAATGAATTTCAATTGAGTCAAACAATTTCTAATTAGACCCATTCTATTAGAAAGTTGTCAAATAATTTGGCTTGATAAAAAAACATGTGTCCAATTAGAAATAAATTAATATGAAACGTCAGTCAAACTAATGATAGTATTTTCTAGAATGCGTTATGTTACTACTATTGGCCTGGATCAGGTGCTCCAGGCCGATAAGTTCTAAGCTTATAAATAACTGGAGGCAATAGAGATTTTCATTAGGCGGTAATAACTGTCAACCAAATGAGTTGACATCTATTACAAACATTAAGACCATAGAAATGTGATAAAACATTAGTTTTGGATTCGGATACAACTCATCCATGTTTTGATAGGAACTAAACTAAAAAGAGAATTACCTTATTATGTATGAGTGAATAACATTAATCAATTTGCATACGAATTAGAAAGAATAGATAAGAATCCATTGGACAGACCTCTAATTAATCCATTCATTAGAAGCAAATAATTGCAATTCAAATGTTGGAAATAAATTGCTTTAAAGCTATACATACGGTTTGAATCACAATATTTTCATTGCTTTTATGGGCTAAAAATTTTTAGCAGTCTTTTAATGAGAAGTCATTAACTTTTTTTGTGAACTGTAAGTCTTGTGACATGTTTTATATGTTTCCTCTAACCTATAATGTGATTCATAGCACCGGTACTCCTGTTTAATGATGCAAAGAATTGTATAATGAATTTTTTTAATTAAATTATTCCTTCGGAAACTCAATATTAAATTCTTGTGCTCTCATCTGAGATCCTGTGCTTCGGCTTCTCTTCTCAGAGATTAAAAGACGTTTAATTAGCTTTTAGTAAAGGAATCTTTTTTCTTGCTCGACGAGATCAAGATGTTTTATCAGTAGTTTTTTCTCTGTAAATGATACTGTTGAAAATATTGCGACTTTTCCCGATTTATTGACTAACACCTTATATCAGTACCGAATGAGATTGTTAATCACAAAAATACTAATTAACATGTTGATAATTAATCGGATTTCTATAGTCTTATTTCCTGTTTATTATATTATGGAGATTCAGGTTCACTTGAATTTAATGAGTATTTATATCAGGTTACTTTCATTTTAATTTAATTAATATTCTATTACGATGATTTTTTAAAAGTCAATTATCTGAGTATCTCTTTGTAAAAAACCAATTGTTATTATTTACAGTCTGTGCAGCCAATTATGGACACCAATTCGAGTATTACAGTCAAATCCAATTGCTTTTCAATTAAACTAAAGTCAATGATTAGATTATCTAAAAGAACAACAAAAAGCTAATCTGTTTCTGTTTGGAAAACATCCGATTGAAGACATGTCTTTCAATTATTACCAAATTAGTTCCTAATAACCAGCAACATTTGATCCTTATTACCCTTTTCCCTCGTCTTTAAAGCCCGGTCTTTATAAGCCACTTGTCGGAGAAGGTGGTCTTTATAGATAACCTATAAAGACATAGCAACGTTCAATATTCTGAAACCGGTATAAAGACTTTATATGCAATTTCAAAGCATTCTATGAGAACTGTAAAGGAGTACAAAATCTTGAAAGAATTTGTTGAATTAAAATTCATTTCCTTTATATGTTTGGTTTCCTGTCAATGCTTTTATTCATTGAATAATTTTTAAAATGAATGATAATTATCTAGACATTAGTGACCGCTCAGAAACTGATCCCATCACCGAATATGATCCGATCAATGATCGAGAATCAAGGGAAGAGGAACCGGTCGAATCTGAGCAATTCAAAGAGTATTACAGTCGAAGAGTATTACAGAGATTCTAATCAATGTGTCCGATTCCGAAGACCGGTCAGAGGCAGAAACCGCTTCAAAATTATTATGGAGACCTAATTTACTCATTGAAAAGACCGGTTATAGCATTAAATTAATTATAAAGACAGTCTTTATAACTGATCACTAGATATTGGGTGTCTTTATAGATCTATAAAGACATAGCAACCGATTGTTTCAGGTTGAAATACCCGAAATACCCAAAACGACCGGTCTTTAAAGGCCAGGGAAAACGGTAGATTAAATTGTTTCCGATGTTCTGTTTTTGTACTTGTATGTTTACTTTGAGATGTATTCGCCTGTTTTTGTCTCAAAAAAGCCGTTTTGTTTGTACTTAAAATCATTAAATTATTAATTAATTACAAATGAAGTTTAATGAAATTAACCTTAATGAATATTTCAAGATATTGATACAGTTTAGCCAAGCAAGAATTAGAAAACTATTGTCAGGAATAACTAATTAATCACAATTTTAAATGGGTTTTGAATTTATTCAAAAAAAAATAATTTCCGTTTGATTTTTTTAGACCAGAATCTGAAGGAAGTCATTGGAAGAGATATCAAATGGATGTGAATTAACTGCGATAAACAATATCGAGATAACAGTCGACTGTCTGTCCTCTCAATCGCTCAGCCATTGAACGGAACGAATGTGGGCTCAAATCGTTTGAAGGCTTAAACACAGGATATTAAACCGTTTTAATTTGGGATACAATCCAAGTGTAAGACATGTTTAGACAATTGATTGCTTTCTCATAAACATTATCAAAGAGGCAGAGCTGCGCATAGTTGGGGTCACCCACTCGACTGCTCTGGAAACTCTAGCTAATTATCTGCTGAACTGATAGAGCTCCAGGCTTATTTATTATTTATAATTATAGATTGAATCACTAGATTCTCAAAACTCAGACTCCCTTGATGGTCTGAATTGTTGCAAGTTACAAACAGACTTTTACTTTCACGTGGAAATCATTGAAACAAAATGCTGTCTCTCCCACTAACTTAATGTTAAAATTCCTTTCATTTTCCAGGGCTCAGAACATTGTAAGCCATTCCACTTAGTCTAACTAGGCAAGTCATAAATCTTTCAAAAAATAAGCTAACCCTTTTATTTTTGGATAAACTAGTCTAGTTGGATGAGAATCTAGATTCAAATTATTTTTTACACCAGAAATGTTCAATCAAAAACTTTCAGTGGCCGTGCGGGGTGTATTTTGCCAAAATCGCTAGGGGTATAGGGGAAGGTTTTTCCGAAAGCCAAAAAACCCCCGGAAATGTCCATTTTCAACAATTTTCTTCTCCCCCTATTAACAAACTTAGGTTAAAACTCTCCGCGAAAAATTGGTGAAATCAATACATGTTTGTCGACTTCCTGCCTTAATTTAGTAGGGGGATGTAGTGAAAGGATAAAGGCTCATTTTTCTGGCCAAATTTAGAGGGATATTGTGGTAATATTTCAAAAATGGCGGATGGAAATGGCAACCGGAAACCAATTTTCGGCTATTTTGACCTAAAATAGGCAGAAATTCTTAAATAGCCTATTTCGGGTAATTTAAGCATAAACTAATTTAATCAAGCCATAATTAATGTAAATTATCAAGTCTAAATTCCTTAAATAACAGACAAAAGAGTGGACTTTCGACCGCCATCACTAAAAATTACAATTTTCGACATGATCAGTTTCTTTAAGTTTTATGGGGCAATTTTTTCAAACTTAGGGGGATAAATCACCAAATCTCGGACCTAGGGGGTATTTCAGAAAATCCTCCTTGTGTATCCCTGAACTATGGCCACCTGTCGAACCCTTTAAACAACTTTTAAAGTTATGTCAAAAAATGGTCGTTTTGTTGGTTCGAAAACTCGGAAATCTATTGCTTTTACATTGATTTCCTGCAAACGTCTGTCAAAAAGAAAAATAAATTATTTTCGTTGAAAAGCAAAAGATTACAATAAATTCATTTTGATTTCTCGTAATTATCTTGAGTTCCATTTGGAGTCTACTTCTGAAGTGAAATATCATTAAATTCTTTTGCGACAAACAGACAATAAATTAGACATTAGTTGTGTTCAGTCGACAGTCACTTCACTTTAGTACCGGATTTTTCATTAAATATTTTTCTTCATTTATAGAAAAGATTTTTTCTATTATTTTTCGATTATCGCTATTAAGATAAACTAAAAAATTAATGGGCTTTTCGCTTTCCATTAGAGACAAAAAGGAATTTTTAATCAAATATATTTTTAAATTGTGGAAAACGAACAATTTATGAGGTGAGCAAGGTATCTAATATGTATAGTAAGTTACTCTATTCACTGAGAAATTTGAGAGACTTTTATTTGAATTTTTAAATATTCTCTGATTTTATTTGATATTCTAATTTCTACTTGATAAAATTAATGTCTGGAAACAAGTTGTCTGAATGTCTTCTAAACTTTGCCATTTTTACCTTCGCCAAGACTCACTAATAATGCCACCACCTTGGTCTTCTGTATGTGTTATCAATATTAAAAATGTTAAAAACTAGAATAAAAGACAAAAATATTGAACTTTCCCTGATTTTATTCAAAATCTATCCATCACTCAGTAATAAAGTGAAGCCATTCCAGCATTTCATCTGTTTCTCTGCGAACAGCTATTATTTGATAAAATATTTGAAATACTCTTCTATTCTTCTAAAAGATTATTTTGATGTTAAAGTCTATAATGAGTGGCATTACTGTTACATAACAGCGATTTATCGATTGTTATACAAAGACTATCATTCATTTATTCAACAATATTACAGATATTTATATATTATTTATGAATCATTTTAAGTCTGTTATACCATAAAACATAAGATCAGAACTGTTTTTCTTTTTTCATCCCAACAGAAAAACGTGATCTAATTTCTAAGTACACTCTTACCTAATACTATTTTGTGTTACCAGGGTACTTAACAAAGACCAATTACAGGAATTATTTATATCTTCCTTAAATTCTGAAACGACCGAGAATTGAAACGAATTAGTCATAAATTTCTTTAATATAAAGTTAATATTTTCAAAGAAATAAAATTTAATTATCCAAGGTTAATTCAGAAGAAATAAAATTGTCCCACCTTGCTTATCCTAAAGTTTAATATTCAGTTTGAGTTGTAATTCCCTTATATGATAATTTTGTTTAACCAAATTGTATTGAAAATCAATTCATAATAATCTGGGAAAAGGATATTTTTCAAGAGCTGACTTCTTTTCCTTATCAGAAACGATATTTTCTTGCAAACTGTTATAAATGAGAAGAACTCTGACCTAATCTCAACCTTTTGGGAATAATATATCATAAGTTATGATATGAATAACTAAATATGTATTTAATTGCGAAATGCATTGGAAATACTGCAGAGTTTTATTAATTAGTCGTCAGTCCTATGAAATGTATTATGTATTGTGTGCTCAAAAGGAAAGTCTAATGACTAGATGAATGCAAAGCAAGAATTCCAGTCCTATGCTATGAATTACTAGTCTATAGAATCCAATCTATAATTGAATTAACAGAAAAAGAAAAAATCTTTTCACTGATTAGAGTCGGAGTTTGGGGCCAAAAGTTGAAATCTCTTTCCTCTCTCTCCCAGACGCTGTTTCAGGCGCTGAATGACTCTGTGAGCGACTCCTTTGAGAAAATCATTTCAACTTTCACTGAAAGCCTAAAAATTTCTTTTCTTCTGTCAATAATAAGCGCTCGAATGGCACAGTCCTCGTCTATTCCATTAGTATTTTATTTTTATTGGCAATGCTTTCAGAAACTCATTTTAAATATGAAACTATTGAACAGAAGAATTGATTGTCTCACAAAAGATTACATTCTTGAGGGCATAGGATTTTCAAGGAACAGTTCTTTTCTATTCATCCAATAGTAGATCCATTCATTCCCAACAGAGTCTGTACTGATTGAACACTTTCTTGATTTGAAACATCAATTAACCAGAAATTCAGACAAATATAAATCAGGTCTTTTAGATCGAAAAGTTCTGGGTTTCATTTTCATCACTATTCTATTATTAACAAAAGATTTTGTTTTATATTCAGAAACTGAATTCTACCTGATTGTTCTTGTATAAGTAATGCCTTAGAATGTAATCTAGAAAGAATTTTATTTTATTATTTCCGCTCATATCTCAAAATTTAATCTTGCTATCTATCCTTGAATGTTATGTAGGTCAATTAAGAATTTTAATATTGTGAAAGAATTCATTTAATTTAATTAAAGAATTCTCAGAATTGTTTCAATTTCTCAACATAAACATGTTTTCCAGACTTTCTTAGAATAATTAGATTGTAGATAAACAAGGCACTTTGATTAAGCTTTGCTTTTAAACAACTCTCAATTTCCAGAGTTTTCCAAAACTTTCAATTTGTTTGAGTAAATAAAGTAAGTCTCGACTATATTCTCAACTTTAGATTTATGTAAAAATATAAATCCAGGAAAATAATTGCTTCGCCAGTCATTGATTTCTATAAACTTAACCCAACTTTCAGCGAAAGGTCGGAAAAATCAATTCAGAGGTTTGGTTGAGAAACGGCCGACAATTGTGTGCAAATAAAATGTGTCACTCATTGAATGATTCGCAACAATTCAGACCAAAACAGTTGCAAACAGTTTATGCATAAGTGCTTCAATTCTGACAGAGTTTTCCTCTGAATTGTCATTAAATCGATTACATTCTTATGTTTTTTTCCCTAATTTTTTTTCCTCTGGTCTCAACTGAGTGTACAATCCATTCAAAGATTGAGTGATTTGTTGCAAAAGAATTCAAACGAATAGCACATAAAATGCATTGAATCGAGAATTAGGTTATAATTCAAAGAATATTTCAAAGAAAATCTATTCAATCGAATGATTTAAAATTTGTTTATCTCAACCGACATTACAGCCCAACAATGATCGGCGCCGCCGGCAGCCGACATATGAACAGCAGAAGACGGGGCTCTTCGCCTCAAATACCCGTTGCCGACCTGCCTGCCAGACGACTGTCCACTCGGATCGAAGAAGAACCGGAAGATGCAGATAAGTCGGAAGGAAGTAAAGACAGTGACAAAGATGAGAAGGAGAGCCAAAAGAGCCAGAAGACTGACTCGACTCGGTCTGAGTCTCCCCCTCGAAGTGCCCAACAAAGAAGTGCCACAACCACTACCACAACTGCCACAACTGCCACAACTAGTGCTCGACGTCAGTCAATAGTGCCAAATATGAACGGAACGCGAATGCAGACACGCCTGTCCATAACGGAACTACCGACCGGAGCTCGGCTACGGCAACGACGCAGAGCTGTCGAGATAACAGACCAACGGACATGTGTTCTCTTGCATTCGCGGCTCAAAGGCATGAAATTAGAAGATATCGCGTAAGTTATAGCCACTAATAGCATAGACAGCGCGCTCTGCACTCCAACCTTCCAAACTATATTACGATCCAAATAAAACCAAAACAGAATATTCTGTTTAGAATTGTTAACAACAGATAGAGAACTGAGTCATACGGAAGTATTAGCTCAGCATTTATTGGGAAAACCCTCAAATCATGACATTTTTTTTAAAAATCCAAATTTAGGAAATTAAGAATATTTCTAATTCTAATTAAAAACTGGAACCAATTTCTAATTGTCAATTATTTATGAATTGACTCAGTTGCTATTCTGGGCTCCAATTACCTAAATGTAAGTCTTGACCTCATATAACCCTTTTTGGACTTATAATTGTCAAAATTGATTTGAATTTTATTTAAATAGCGAAAAAGAATTATAATAAATATAGCTGGTTAATTGGTAGATTGGTCAGCTTAGTTAGATGGGTTTTATTGACCTAGATCCCGGGGAATATTCTAATGAGAATTAAAGTAATATTTAAGTTAGATTCTGTTGTGTGAGAGAGCGCTCCAGTTCTTAAATTTCGTGTCAGTGGAAAAAAGAATGGTATCGGTGTATGTGTCCCACCCATTACATCATATATGGGAGCATCCCTGTGCTCTGTTATGCTGAGCAGAGTTAGTGTTGATCTACTATTGGCAACGAGAGAACGCTTTGTGCTCTCTATTATCAAAATCAATCATTAGATTTGTGTAAACCTAACGGAGAATATACTCTAAAATTGTATTTGATTTCAACGAATAACACAACAAATAAATGAATTCCTAAATGAATATTAAGTGATAGAAAGTGTTTGACTCAATACTAGTCTCCGATAATAGCCATCGGTTTCTAATTGTGATCTAATTCTGTATATATTCTAATCGCTTAGTTTACAAGCATTAAGTGCCGAAGTCAGTGCTGGTGCTGGCAGTGAGGTCAGTGGTGGCTACAGCGGTCAGAGTCACAGGCGTTTGACTGCACTCTATAACAGTTATGGAACAGAGTCTGCGGCAGTAACCGAAGCGCGCAATATGGCCAAGCGCAAGGGCCAGGCTAGTGGGCCCGGTGCCAAAGGGCCCTCATCGCTCTTCATATTCAGCGATGACAACTTCATCAGACGGCACACCAGATTCATCATCGAATGGCCATATCCTTTTCATACGGACTATCCAGATAATCCATTTATGCAAATCTTTCCCATGTTTATTTTTGGAAAATTGACTGCAAACTTAGCTATTTGAATTTTTGATTTTAAATTAGATTCAACTTGAAAATTTCAATTGACTAAACCTCTGATACAATTAAGTATTCGAGTGATAGCACCCGATATTCTAGCACTCAGTGAATTTGTTGTTGTTTTTGCAATGTCTGCTATGGATCTCACATATTATTTACCAAATATATTATCGACCTTTCCTTCCAGAGCTCAATAATTTTTGGATTTTAGTTTTCATTCTTTTCAAAAAAGCCATCAAAAATCTAATCTAAAATTTTTATCACAAATTTAATCAAAAATTCTGTTCACTCAAAACGACTAAGAAATTAATGCATGAATTTTGTAAATCAATAATATTTCAGGATTTCTTGCAATAGAAAGCCATTCAGTATTTTCCCAAACGCCTGTAAATAAGTCTGTCCAACATTACACGAATGTTGTGCAGAGAATACACAGAATTCCAGTAAAAATAAAGGAAACGACTTGACATGAAATCCATTTGCCTTTCACTTTAATTTATAAAATTGGTATTAATTCCAGGAACAATGGTATTACACACTCCTCCTGTAATTTCATTTAAGCTTTTGTTTTGTTCTGTTTCGGTCATTTTTTTTCTAAAGAATCTGTTTTTTGTTGCCCTTTCGCTAATTTCATATTTGTATTATAAACAAGTAATTTATTTTAATCAGCAAATTGACTAGCTCTTTTCATATAATTACACTACTACTGCACGAAAATAATTTTAATTTGCTTATACAAATTCTGTTTATACTACTGATAATCCAAATCCAAGACCAAAACATAAATATAAAATCATTTGGCAAGGAACGTTCTAGATAATATGTGAATTTTGCAGGCTACCTGATATTTTTTAACCAAATTTACACATTTTTCTAAGTTAGTGTTTTGAGCGAACAATTTTGACCTCTTCCAATTTTAAGCAAGACAATTATTTTTTGGCAAATTATTTGTTTTGAGTCAAATATTTTCCTTAACCACTGATTTTTGTCAACACTGTGTTTGAATATGCAGTCCTGTTGACCATTATTGCCAATTGTGTTGTGTTAGCGCTGGAGGAACATCTGCCCCGTAAGGATAGGACGCCTTTGGCTCTTCAACTGGTATTAAAATCAATCTTAACGACAAATTTCTTGGACATTAATTAAAGCCATGGATTTGTTAATCAAATTATCGTTTTTCTGTGTCCATTAGGAAACGTCTGAGCCTTACTTTTTAGGCATATTCTGTGTTGAGGCCACACTCAAGATATTAGCCCTAGGATTTATACTTCACAAAGGATCTTATCTTAGAAATGTTTGGAATATTTTGGATTTTATAGTAGTCCTGACCGGGTATGTCATGTCCTCTTCATTTTCACACAAAACTACTTCAATCAATAGTTTATTACATTTAATTAATTTAACAAATAATTTAATTGTAGACTTGCTTTAGTTATAGCGTTTGCAATAGCATTAATGATAATTATTAGAAACTGGATCAATTATTAGCATATTTAGCCTAGTTTTAGTCTAACATATAGACAAACTGGTAAATTATTTGCATATTTTATCACTTATTCTCTTCCATTGATGTCTTGTATTGTCATTAAGTTTCCGATTATTCAAAACATCAAACAGTCGTTTATTTATTAATGAATGATATCTTATATTCGCCGTTCATTTGCTTTTCTCGGATCAATATTTTAGATTAAAAAGCATTTATTTATAAAGAGTTTGGTTTTCTATTTTCCAAAGAATATTAGTTTTGGTGATATTTTTTTATTTGATTTTCATTCAATACTATTAATAATTTCTAATTTATGTTCTCAAAGCAATTATGAAAACGACTGAATTTCGTTTTAATCGATAGACTTTCAAAATCATGATTTCCTTTGAATATAAAATAGTAGCGCTTTATTTCGTTCAATATTTACTTGAATTTCTATAGACGTTAGTGACTTGATAAACAGTGATGATCAAGGTACTCTATATTACATCAAATGATTGTATTAAAATATTCTTATTTTGCAAGCTTAAATATACATTATATTAAAATAAATTCAAATTATATTCAGTAGATATTTCATAATAATCTCTGATTGTTAATGCCTTGATGATATTGATTTTTTACCTAGACTACATTTAGTTTATAGAAGTAGTAATCATTATTGCTTATTTTGAATAATCTTGAACTATTTTAAGGATTAGATAGTTTCACGTTTGCCTTGACTAAATTTGCTTTCTAAAAATTTACCAGGTCATTTAACATATACATTTAAATATTATTAGTATTAGATTTAACCCGATAATCATGTAGTAGTAATCCTCCCATTTCAACAAACAACTTTACTAAATTTGTCTGCATTTAAAACTGCTTGCATTTAAATTTCAATCAAACAACAAGGTAATCTACTAGAATTTTGCCCTGCTTCACCACCTAGATCATATCCTCTTATTGAGTAGAAATTGTTTGAAAAATAGTATATTATTTGACTCAATAGAAATATATGAAAAGCATTGATATTTAGTGAGCGTTAAATGTTTCCCAAATGAAAGATAAAAATTGTTTTCTAAAACAATAGCTTTTTAGTGAAAAATCAATTTTTCTTCTAAAAACCTAACTCTAAAACACATGAAAAGATAATTAATTAGAGCCGAATATGTTGGGGCAAAACTGCCGGCCCTAATTCGACCCCATTTGTAGGCTGGCCAACACAGTAATCGAAGGAAGTGAATTTAAAAATGTTGACTTCCGTATGCTTCGGTCATTTCGTGTATTGCGTCCACTAAAGTTAGTGTCCAGAACTCCAAGTAAGTCATCCAGCACAACTCTCATCAAACTCTACTATGATTGACTCGCTCAGCACATACAGTGTTCTAAACCGTTTCCTTCTGTGTTCTTCTCTCTCCTTTTATGACTATTAATAGGATTTCCATTTTATTGCTTCCCCTCATTTGGCCAAGACAGTTAGCCTAGCTCATTGTTCATTATTTTTTTTTCTTTTGCTTTTTTGGTCTTCTTATGCCTGACTCTTCTGTTGTTGTAATACGTCTCTTTATCTTAATTAATGGTGATCATCATTAACTCCTGACTTAATTGACTAGATAATTAAATAACTTGATGAAATTTTGTTTAAATTCGATTCTATATATTCATTTTAATTGAGAAAAATTAGATTAGTTAACCAGGAATAGTTTATTCTAATTCTAAATGTCAATACTATTGTCAAGAGGAAATTATGGGATTTTCTCCTATGAAATTATCTTGCACAAACATACTTCTTTCTAGCTTATAATTCTAGAATCTAGATTAAAGGAACCTTTCAGGTCAAGTACGTTAGCTGTGACTGAAAGTAGAAAATCGATATCTCCTCAAATATAAGAGCATTTATTATCAAAATATTTCCTTTCTTTCACTTATATTATCGGAAAATTAATTCGATTTTCGGCCCAAAAATATGATTTCAATGATTTAATTGAGTAATTAATTATAGAGTTATCACATTTTTATATATAAAATTTTGTATTAAAAGATTAGGGATTAATACCGAATGCAATTAATTACAAAACAATCTCTGTCTATCTTCTATATATTCAATGTTGTCCAGGGACAGTAAAGCATAAAAAATTTAGACTAGATTTTATTGAACTACATAATAAGTAAAGTTCACCCATCCCTGTCAAGTGAGGCTTTTTGTTTATTAGGTTCACTTTTAATTTTTCATCTTGGAATTAACTATATTTCTGCTTTAGACCTCATTTAGAATTGATGTTATTTTTTGCCCTTTCTGTCAAAGTCCGTGAACATCTCTGATTCATGTAACAAATGTTATATATATTACTATTATATATATTTCTGTGCATTAGATAAGCCTATCAGTTATTGAAGAATATTTTTTTGAAAGATCAATATAATTGTTAATTGCTTTGAAAAAAGTGAAATATCAAAAAATAAATAATATATATATATATATAGAACTGGGAATAGAAATTTTTTCAACTAAAATAAAAGGCTCGTGGAATCGCTTTCATGCGACCATCAAATAGATTGAATCGATTTTTTCGAACCCCTATAAATAATTGAGAAATTACTCCAATTTTATAAATAACCAGAATTGACTTAAAATTCTATGACATTTATCAATTGAGTCAAATTAAATTGAACATTCTTATTCTGTAAAATTGGGATAACCAAGATTAGTGAATATATAGTTAAGTTAGATTGTTGAAAAATGATTTGACATTGAGTTGCCAACGAATGGCGTTTTTGAGCCAAACAAAAATCAAACCTAAAATATCATTAAACGAGGCTTTTATTTTGAAAATTAATTAAATAGCTTTTTCTCGATTAAATTCGAGCTCCTATTTATATAAATATTTAATTTTGCAATTTTTCACTAGGCTAACTTTTTATTGCGAATTTTATTCCACTACCATTATAGTCGTTCTCAATTCAATTATCTCTACCTTTTCCATACAGTGAAAAGATATTTATATTATTTTCATTTGATGGACTCGTTATTCTGTGCTATAATTTTGTGTGTTTTTAGAAACAAAAGGGAAAAAAAGGAAACGGAGTTTTTGTTATTGATTTTGTTGTAAAACTGCATTCAGTCTCAACTGAGTCACAACTGTTTCACTAATTCATCGACTAATTTATGGTTTCACACAATACTAGTGAATATTATAACGAAAATATAATTTATAACAAAAACATAAATAATTTTATTGTAGAATATATTCTGACTCATAGAATATGTATATAAAATAGATGTATATTTAGAGATATTCTATAGATTTTAGACGTAGTTTCTAATGAAGTTAATAAATTAGAATATTTTATTTTGCTAGAGTAGAATGATACAGTCAGACACTGTTTTTATTTCCCATAAATACATTTACCTTTTAAATTCATAATGATCTTGAAATCAATAAATTCTTATTTACTCGAAAAAGTAGTTAAATATCATACCAGAATATATTATAAGCGTGCATTTTCTAATTAAATATACAATCTTGTACATTTATACTCTCCAACCGTACATTTTGATAAATTTTAAACGGTGTCCGACTGTACTTCTAGAATGTTTTAGACGCAACTTAACGCTAAATTAGTTTTATAGTCTGTCTGAATGTTGAATTAGCTGGATGCTTTTTGTTTCTATTCCACCAGGTTCATAACCCTCCTCGCTCCCCAAGAAAAAACTCAAATGTTAGGCGGTGTAGATTTAAAAACATTGAGAGCCATTAGGGTTTTAAGGCCTTTGAAGCTGGTTTCAGGTGTTCCAAGTAAGTCCTCTTCACTGTACTTAATACAGACCTTTCCAATAGTCTTGTAGGTAACCAACCCTTTAGTCACGTAATAGTGCACACAGACACACATGTAGTTTAGCCAATGCATGTCTGATCCCTTATGCCTGTGTTAACCCATTCTTCACCATTAGATATATAAGAAACGAATAAATTATTCTTCAATAAAATTGTTCCAAAGAAATGATAGCCTAAAGAGAAGCCGAAGAATATCTTCGAGCAAAAAGAAAACTAATACATTATTTGAATGTCAGTTAAGTTCGGCGTAAAGTTAAACAAATTTCCGCTCAAAAGCCAAAAGAAAATGCTATCAATTCGTTAAATAGACTTCAGTTCTCTGCTCTTTGAGAAACGAAATGATCCATTCTTTTAACACAAAAGGAGTAGTTTTTCCTCATTCTGTCCGACCTATCAATATATTGATTACAGACGAAAAAACGAGGAAAAGTTTAAGTCGAAAAAATTGATTTTTAAGACAAAAATACATTTAAGAATTCCATTAACTGTTAGTTTAATGTTATTTTATTTTTACTTCTCTTTTGCTTCTCAACTAAACTTTTCTTCTTTTTTATTCTTCCCTTTTCTGTCAATAATTTCATTCTTAAGGTTATCTTTTATTTTGTTGGACTTATTTCTTATTCTGTTTCCTCAGTTTCAGACCTAATGAAACACAAGAATCTGAACCCAAGAGTTTCCGGGTCTTTGGTTAAAGATTTTCGATTCTCTGTCCTTTAGTTTTTCATTTTTGATGAAAAACTTATTTAAGTCTTTTTGACAGATATTTGATAGCATTTTCCGGTTGAGTGCAAAATATAATGATAATCATATTCCTCGATAACTCGATTTATTAAATAACCATTGATTTATTCGAGTTTTAAAACGAAAGATCACAAAAAGCCACAAAAGCTCACATTGAATCACAATTACAGTCGAAGGCAGTTATAACTCAACTCCTTTTTATAATCGAATTAGAGTTAAACAAAAACTATTCAATAAAACAATGAATTCTTTCAACAAAAAAATTTATTTGATTTTCTAAACCAAAAGGGGTTGACATAAACAGCACTCGACTGTAAAATATAGTACACATCTCTCCACTGATCTAAACTGATCTCCAATTGAGAAGAAAGATCTAAGATTTCAGAAAACACTATCAATTGAATCTGGAAATTGCATTTTTTTCAAAACCCAATTATATGATTCCTTTTCGGCCAAAAAACTAATCCGATTCCGTAATAACATGTGAACAGGTCTTCAGGTTGTCTTAAAGTCCATAATCAAAGCAATGGCGCCATTACTACAAATCGGTTTATTAGTGTTATTTGCAATCGTAATCTTTGCCATCATTGGCCTTGACTTCTATGAAGGAGCACTTCATAAAACATGTTTCAGTTTGCCAGATGAAAGTGAGTTTTTTTTCGGCCAATGCAAACTAGCATGATCAATAATAACCGGTCATTTGCTCTCAGCTCAAATATATAGAGAAGGCGACTCTTTGGAAACGCCATGCACATTGGCCTCTATAGACAAGGCGCCCAAAGGTGCCTATATCTGTCCAAATATGACTGTCTGCAAGGAAGGCTGGGAAGGACCCAACTATGGCATCACTTCATTTGATAATATATTTTTCGCCATGTTAACTGTATTCCAGTGCATTACAATGGAAGGATGGACCAGCATATTATACTGGGTCTGTTTGACAAATTCAAATTAAATTTTTAGAAAAACTCTTCGGTTTGTTTTCATTTAAATTGATTGCCTGTAGAGAAAGAATTTCAAAAATGTTTATCACAAATATTATCATCAATTCCTTAACCATTGAATTCCTGATCATTTCATTCAATTGAATATAAAATATTAGACGCAAATAGTCTTAAATGAAGGGAAATTCAATATTGGGTTTTAGGGCAGACTTCTTAATGAGAAAAACTATTTCCATCGAAATAACGCTTATTTAGAATCCATTAAAGTAATGTCTAGGCAAATAATAGAAATATCTGTCTAAGTACTCAACATTTTCATCTACATTGTATTAAATATTGCTAAAAGTTATTCCTCGAGCATTTTTGGCAAATATTTCAAAATACGAACAGATCTTTTATATTAAAAATTTGACATAAAGTATAAAAATCCGATTTACTCTTATTATTCAACTCAACAAATATTTGTGTTTTGAATTTCCTCTGAGTATTGACGTTAGAATCAAAACAAATTGAATGAAATGAAAAAAATTGGATTCACTTTGGAAATGAAAAGAAGAAAAACAGTTATTTCTTTGAATTTAAATATTCTCAGAGAAATACTTTTATTCAGTTTTGTCTGAATAAATAAATCAAAAATTATTTTCAATAGACGTCTCTTATATTGCATTTCAGACGAACGATGCGATGGGCGCTACTTATAATTGGATCTATTTTGTGCCACTCATTATTCTGGGTTCATTTTTTATGCTCAATTTAGTTCTCGGTGTTTTGAGCGGGTAAGTTTGCCATTTATTTATTTGGTTAAAATTCTTCTATGATCAAATATTGAATTACAAGCCTAGAATCTAATCTAATGAAAAAAGTAATCCATTTACTAGCTAAGATAAATGAACTAGAATGGATTTAAATTACCAGTACCAGGAATATAGAATAATAATATGGAATTTGTATCATAAACTATTAAATTGATATTACCTTGGCAACCCAATGCAAATCAAAATTAATGTCAAAAACATATAAAAAATATTTAAATGATATCCGATTTCTATTGACAGAGAGTTCGCCAAAGAAAGAGAACGGGTTGAGAACCGGCAGGCATTCCTCAAACTGAGGCGACAGCAACAACTGGAACGAGAGCTCAATGGTTATGTGGAGTGGATCTGCAAAGCAGGTAAACAACAAAAATCCAATTCAAATACTTATTCAAAGCGTTGTTTGCAATCAAACAAATTAAATGAATAAAAGATGGAAACGTATTACGAGTTATAAACCAATAGAGAAATATATTTGCTTTTTATTTTCCAAAATCTAATGAAACGTTTTTGGATTGGGAGTGGAAAGACCTGTCGTTGACTTTCCCAAAAGTAGTGAAAAATTATAGTGTTTTATCCGCAAAACCTGTCATTAATTTCGGTTCTATTTTTAAACCCAATTTTCGTTTTTGTTTTCTATCAGAGGAAGTAATTTTGGCCGAAGAAAGAACTACAGAAGAGGAGAAAATGCATATAATTGAAGGTAATGTCCGCTAAACGCAACACTAGAAGTGAATGACTGATCAATAACTTATCTATCAATTAATGTATGACACGATAAGTGCACTTATAAAACTAATGATCAATTAGTGTTCCAATCATTGATCTCATGAATATTTATGATATAAATATATATAATCTAGAAATATTCAGAAATACCCCTTTAACGGAGATGACCAAGCTCAATACATTTATTAAGATATATGAATTGCTAATTATTAACATATGACATTTGACATATGATTAATGTTAGTACCTTGGTCATTTCAACCTTTTAGTAATAGACTTAATTATTGATTAAATTGATTCATATTTAATTCAATATTGATTTGTGGGGCCGACAGCGCGACGAAGAGCGGCCGCCAAACGCAAAAAGTTAAAGACTATGCACTCAAAGAGTACCGACGAAGAAGAAGAAGAGGAAGAGGAGGAAGAAGAAGGTATGTCATACTCTTTGTTGTTTGATTTGATTTTATTGCAATTGACTAACATTTTGTCTGACAGACAGTCGATATTGTTTTTTCACACATTTTTTTGAGTGCTTTCCTAATAAAATCTATTATTAAAATTCACACAAAGAACGCTAAAGACACAGAATATTCCTTAGATTTTCAGACATTTGTGTTTCTAGTTTTTTATTCAACACTTAGATAAACATTTGTGAGAGTTATCGCACTTTTAGTTTTTGAATTATCTTTAGAATCCACTGACAAACAACTGTTTCATAGTCCTAGCAATTATTTACACAGAAATGTAATTTAGAGATGAAAACACTTAAGAAGAAAGAGATAGAATTTCATTAAATCATGTTTTCGTTTTCATAGAACATATTTAATTATGATTTTCAAGACGTGTTTTTAATCGTATAATCTTTTTTCTTCTTCTGCTGCATGTCTTGAATCTCGTCTTCTTCTTCTGCTAATGTCTTATTCAATATGAAACAAATATACGAAATTCACTTTCAATTGAATACAAAAATCACAAATCACTGCAACAAAAAAATTATTATAATTATTACTGTATTTATCATTCGTCTGACACATCCAACCATCGACTGTATTGACTGACCATAACATCCATTGACATTATTTGAAAAAACAATGTTTTGCGTGTCTTATGTTTCTCTACTCCTCTCTCAATGTGTGTGTGTTTTACTCTATGTGTTTGTGCCTCATATCAAACATAATGAACAAAAAAAAATAACGAAATATATATGAAAAACAAATGTCTATTATTTAATCTTATATTTTATTGCCGAATGTGCGTGTATTTGGATAAAATAATTTCTAACATGGGTTTTTAATACTCTCCGTTTGTTCACTCTTTTGACACTAATTTCACTGTCGATATGTCGTTCCGCACACAACACTACACTCTCTTTCTCTCCTAACCATCAAATTATCTGAAAAAATCCGTCACATAATATACGAAACAAATATTATGAACAAAAACTATTCTGAACCAATTCTTTGCGATTGCATTTGAAAAATCTAATAGACCTGCCTTCAAAGAAGGTGCTCAAAGGTATTTACTCACAACCTAACACCTATTAGAAGCAAAAGGCCATTCATTCTCTAATTATTTGGTAAATTACAATTGATTGACAATTTAGAGTATAAGCCTTTGAAACAAATTGTTTTTACTATAGATTTAGTGCAAAATGAGGGCCGAATAGACTGCCGATTAGTCCAATAGTCTCGACAATAGACTAGTTTTGCTTTTAAATTAGTGAATGAGTAATAGATTCTTAGAAATTCTTAGAATCTTTAGAGATCATTATATATAGTGATTTGCCTTTGAATAGCAATTGAAAGCACCTTAATATTCAATTTTGCCTTATTATCAATTTATCTCTTCTAGAATATCAGACTCCTATTTATCTGCTAGTCTAGTTTAGTATAGTAGAGCACATATGGTCTCTCTCTCTCTCTCTCTCTAT
>JAQIWP010000742.1:0-20778 GCA_034695525.1 Euzetes globulus | reverse complement strand
ATCCAGAATTCGGTGGAAATACTTCATTTTTAAACTCGGACTTTATTCCCCTTTTTTACACAAAACTTACTGAATTTGAGAATCTTAAGACTGGATCTCTTCTTATCTCTTCTTTTTATTGAAATTTTTTTAAAGAAGACAATAAACTTTATTCAGTGAAGGATTCAATTTATGATTAAATTTTCGAATCAATTCTGACAAATGATTAGAAGAATGTTTTTTGATGTAATGAATGTCTCACTTCTTCAGATCGTTTATAAATAATTATAATTTAAATATTATCAGTTATTAGTTATTTGGCTTTACTTAAAAATTGTGTTTATTAGTCGATAATTAATTAGTTCGATGGCCAGGGATGAGGGGGTTAAAGGTAGGATTAAATTTTATTGTTATGTTTTTCCTCTAAAATTGGAAACCAATAGAACAATAATTTCATTGAAACCTTTTCCACTTTATCTCTCATATGATTTCGTAAGCTCTCGTAAGCTTAACAAGATCATCGTATTATATGTTGAACCTACGAATGTAGAGTCCAGAGCAGAATTGGTCTGGCTAGATAAAAACAGCCCTTTATTTAATACTGGATTACTATATATTTTATAAAAGTTGTAAAATTATTTATAAGTATTAGAATAATTAGCTTTCATATGAATATCGTATGCATTTAAATGTTGTCAAAACTGAGAATATGAAGAGCGAAAAGAAAGTAAGAGTAGAAGGCTTTACAAGAGTATCGTAGTCTTCGTATTGGGATAGAGTTGTGCTGACTTGGATTAGAAGAAATAATAGAGTTATGTGAATAAAGAGAACAGCCGTTGAGTGCATTCGACTATCGATTTGAGTCGGGTTATATACGTAATACAAGTTATATCTGTCGACCAAATGTTTAACCACCAGATAAAATAGACCTACCCATCATAACAAGCATAAATATAACACCATTTATAGCTTAAAATAAATACCTGCCGGTGCTACTAATGGACTCGAAATACTATAAGTGACTATAATTGTGAAAATTAAGAGAATTCTTGCATATCTCGTACCAAAAGGAAAACTGAATCTGATCTTTTGCCGGGCGCTCTCATACTCAGCCTCAGATCGCGATACAAGAAACAGGTATATTATATAAGACAGTAATTCTGAAACGCGAAGTAATTCGAATACATTTCCCACAAAAGCTGAGGACAGAATATAGTTTATATAGAAGCCACTGTTGCCTGAAGGGAACAGACAGTTCCAATTGACTCGATTTTCTGTGCTGTTCGAAGTCAAAACTGAATCCAATAGAACTCCAGCTCTTTGGAGAAAATCAAGCAAAAAAAATCTTTTACAGACAAATTATAATTAATTAATTGTTATTTACGTCCAATAGTTAAGCGGCGGAAGTATTAAAACCATTAAAACCAGAAAAAAATATGACTTAAACATTAAGGCATGATTTAGAGCTGATCTGGTTGTGTAAGGTATCTGATACTGAACTACCAGAACTAGACTTGGAAGAATCGCTGTCATTGCCATCAAAAGATAAGGCTTTAAGAACTGACTTGAAGTTTTCTGAAAAAAAAATAGTTTTAATACAAAATGTTTTGTTTAGAATAAAAATGTGACCAAAACAGACCAAGTCTGAAGTATTTTGAGTAAAAGTCATCACCAATTCTACAGCTGTTGAAGGAGTGGTTAAGAATAGAAAAATGAATATAAGTATTATATGCATTAAAAGACTCCAAAGACGTTGACCGCTCCGATCGATCACTATATCCGGCCTGAAAACAAAATTGGTTTTATTTAAAAGTTCTTATTTGTAATTATATTAAACCATTCGATATCTTCAGGAAAGGGCGCGTAATTGACCCGCCAGTGGTTTGACATCACTGAATCAGAATCGGATACGAATATCCTTTTAATTGATTTAAAACAACAGAGGAAAGGATTTCGAGAGTGAAATGACTTGAAAATCCTTAAAATTAAACGAAAATATATTAATTGTCTGAAAAATAGTTCTTAAGACCGACTGTTTTGCCATTGACTTCTTCTCAAAAACAAAAAATGCTGACCCAGTTGGATCAGATAACAATCTATTTGCTTCGATAATGATTTCGTTTTCCATTTCAACCTTTTCTTCTGCGTAATAGAGAACTCCATCCAATTTTGGACAACAACTACAACAGAAAAAACAGCCCCCGAAACGTCCACAACAATAGGGTCTGACTTCACATCTTTGTTGGTATATAAGTCTGTACTGATAACAATACTTTTTGGCCTCAATCGCTGTCAATAGTCTACTCTTCATCTTCTCTATATTTCTGGTGTCGTAAACAAAAGTAATCCTTTTTATCACAACATTTGGAAATTTTCTTTTAAAGAAATCCAACAAAAAACTTGTCTTTCTTTTAGATTTAGGAATGTTTTGAATTAAAAGTATTCTTTTGTCGATCCCTTCAGTGTTAACTCGATTCAGTTTGGAAAAGTGACCCATCATAAAAATACCCTGTGAATAAAGACAAGTTAGTGGTTATCTGAGGTAAATGTTTTAAACCATTGAAACTGTGATCAAAGTCATGATAGAGTGAACCCAAATTAGATTTGAACCCTTTCCTAAATTGGAAACTGTTGTCATTGAAAACTTTTTGATGTCTGGCTCTGAAAGTAAACCGCAAATTGATTTGTGGGTCTCATATATGGACGAATCTGAAGTATACGTACCAGAGTTGCCTTGCAGGTTTATTGGCAATATTATTATCAAACATATGATTGTCAGAAATGTTAGGAAATATATGAGATACCGCTGAAAGAGTAGGTATTGAAGGGCATCACTTCCTTTATTTTTAATAATTTCCTCGTCTTTTATCCACAAGTAATCCCGAATGATATCAAGTATGGGTCGAATCTTCGGAACTGATTCCAACTTATGGTCAGAAAACAATAGATTTTTAAGATAGTTGTTCTAAATTCTAAATGACAGACCTTTTTCTTCTTGATTTCTTTCTCAGGAATATAGTTCTCAAGCAATACATTCTTGAGTCGACTGACTTCTTCTTCCTCGGCTTTGCTGTTATACTTCGGTATATTAAACTCGGAATACATTTGATTGATCTTGGATTCTGTCTGCTCTTGAAATTCCAAATCTGATCTAAGAGTTGGCAGTTCTTCAAATGAGTTAATAGGTTCGTCGCCATCTTTACTGACATGTTTGTAGTAAGTGATATCTTCTTCAGTTTTATCTTCAAGTCTGTCATTAATGAGATGTTCATAACTGTGTAGAATTGGTGGTAAATAAGCCAAACGATGCTTTCTATTGATTAGTTTGAATTTTGCTGCTTTCAAATCATTACTTATTTTCTCGTCAAATATGAAGTGAAGCCAACTATTGATATATAAATATTAAATAACTATTTAATAAAATGTTGATTACTCAGAATTTTTCTTCGGATCGTCTATTGTTCTGTTATTTCTCCATCGAATCACAACTAACGCTAATATCAAAAACTAAAATAAAGTCAGTTTTAGAAATAAAGTCAGAATAGATATGTCATTACAGCGCAGATCAGACTATTGCTCATTATATTGAATGGAATTCCTTCCCAACCGATGTCTATATTAAATAATGTCCTGTTTTTAGAAAAAAGAATATTACACTCTATTTGTGACATTTCCCCTTCTATTAGCTGAAGTCAAAGTAAGTGGTGTTCAACGGTTACAAGTATTGGAATCTTTTTGAAAATCAAATGTAAGCTCATTATAGTTGATAAGGTCTCGCGATTTTCAACTCTTCAATTTAATTAGTGACTTATTTAATGAATTTGATAAATTTGTGGTCAAGATAATTTAACGATACCATGAAAATAAATTCAGAAATTGATTTCAAATTTAATTAGAAAATCAAGACTTATCCTGATTAGGCAAAGGATACGACCACTAAACAGTACTTTAATCTGATTTCAAATTGTTTTCTAATTTGGTTGAACTGCAAAGTTTTTTTTATATCTTAAAGAAAGAAAGAAATGAATTGAATATTGCTTTAATTGATGCCTTAAATCAGATTTTATTTATTTAATTCATTAGTTAGAAATTGTGAATTAAATGACTAAATTTTGAACCATTGGTGAGAAAGGACTTCATCAATAGTTGCCCTCATGACAGGATCGGCCATAAAAAGGGTTGTTAACAATTCTTTGCACTGATCATCGTTAATTTTTCCGTTGTCCCAACTCTTACTATCAATTTGCTCCTCCAATTCTTTTGACTCCTGAGCGGCGCTGAAGGGGAAGGAGTCAGTCAGGAGGAAATAGATGATAACTCCCAGTCGGAAAATGTCAGAACAGATCTCATCGTGTTTTGATTTGATTGCTTCAGGGGCTGTATATTCTGTTTGAGGATCACTGACTTCGCACTCAGCTTTCACACCATTTGTGAGATAAGAGCAGTGAAACAGTTCTAAACCAAACAGTTTGAGCTCATCTTTACAGTCGACGACAAGATTTTCAATATTCAGGTTATGGCCGAAAGCAACACCAATATTATGCAAAAATGAGAGGCCGTCAGCAATGGCTTTCCCCCATATTTTAGCCTTCAATTCTCGGCTTTCCTTCGGATAATTCTTAAGGTTTTTTGAAACGAATATCTTATGTCCGATCAGATCAACAAATATATAGATTTTGCCGTCGTTTGTGATATAACTTTGTCTAACATTAAAAAATTTGACATTTTTGAACGATTGGCGAATCTTAAGTCTATTTTTCTTGAAATATTCGCGGAAATGTTTGGGCGCTTTATTGACCTGGATTATTTTAACACCATATTCGCGCGCATCATCGGAGGTAGCCCTCACGAAAGTCCAATATTCACCTGATCCAAAGACAGTGTCGTGCATGATTTTCCAATGCTCTCGAAGAATGTTATCTTCGTTTTGACAAAAGGTTACATCGAAAGGTTTGTTTTCAATTCTCTGCATTTCTTGTCTCCATTTCAACGATCTTTGTTTGTCTAACTTCTCTTGTCTTTCGAGTCTATCTTTTCGGGACATTTAATAACTTCTTAATTAAAATTTTGTTTCTAACTTTTAGTCTAAAATTCGGTATTTATTTGAAACTAATATTATTGTTTAATTGCGTGAAAACACAATTCTAATGTTTCAATCGCAGTCAACAAAGGATTATCCTGTTCACCCTAAAAATATCTAAAAATTGATGCTAATTTAAAAATGAATATATGAAAATGTTCTTTGCTTATTGTGACATAGAGTGATGGATTTATGGTTCCATTTATGGTTATGATTGATTATCGATTTTAAATAGTTTATTCTAGATAAGAATTAATACATTTGTTTTTATAAAATTATTGCAAAAACATAAAACAAATGGATATCTATTTGATGAGAGGAATATCACTGGTGTGACGTTGAGTTTGGTTTCTATCGAAGACTTGGACCTGTGTTTGAACAATCTCTTCGATGTGAGCGCGAGACACATAGTTGGGTGGATATATGGGTGGAATCAATGTTCCAAACCTATTATCGGGTTTGGTTGGCAGCTGTTGGACGGAATGTTCAGATGGATTAGAATTAGCATTAGTTTCGAAGGGCGTCCGACTCCCCAAAGAAGGCGAACGGTTTGAAGATAATGGACATAATTCCTGGAATGAAAGTATTCAATTATCAACTTTAAATGAACAATTACAAGGCCATACCTGGACATATTCAATGAAAAACCCACGACCAGTTCCACTCATATCCGTTTGAAAATTGATGACCACTTCCCGAGGTTCACTGGATGGAAATGTTAGCGCCACTGCAACATCAATTAAATTAGTGTCAAAATCGATAAAATAAGTCAATTCTTACTCTCTTTAGTTTTTGAGTCCTTTCCACAAAGTTTTTCGGAATCAATAATCAGTGCATCTTTCATGCAATCACCTGAAGAACTGACTTCAATGTCCATATCCCTAAGATATAGCTTGACCTGACAATACTGCGGACCCATAGCTTGGATTCGATATGAGCACCGGGTGAAATCATTGTATCGGCTAGGGTAATTAGAACTCGTTATTTGTCCCCTCAAGTTGTGGTGACAAACATCGCAAACTGTTGGCTGCGTTGGCGCCGACACTGAATCAATAGATCAAATCAATTAATCAACAAATAGTAAATGTAGAAGTGGAGGGCACTAACTGGGAGCCCACGGTTTTGTACAGTCTTCTATTTGACGGACAAGCAGTGAAAAGCCTGACTTCTCACTTGAATCGTCTGACTTGAATATTAAAACCTTTTCATGTTCTTCAGGTAAGAAATAATAGCGTCCTTTCAAAGAAAACATTGTCATTAAAAGTTAACTCAGTGTTAACCAGTATTTACTTTCGTGGCTGGGCGGCAGTGGACCACAAATTCTTCCGGCGTCAACCTCCAGATAATCCTTATCGCATTTTGGGTCGTCTTCGATGTCGAATGAATTAAATTTCATATCAATCGCACAGATATTTGGATTTTCTTATGGTATAGCGACAGAACATATTAAAAGGATAGGCGGGCGAAGAACGAGTTTTGAATCCATCGTAATTAGAGGGAAATCTCTGAACCGGTGGTATGAGTTTGGAAAAGGGCTTCGGCCGAAAAACTTGTGAAGTGGGTTCTCGAATACTATTCTCGTGATTTACAATTTGTTGTTGTTGTTGATGGACAGGTCTCAATGTGTCAGATGGAATGTCAGGTCGAAGTGGTCTTTCCTTATGCGCTATATATTATAATTCCCGTTATATTGCTGTGAATATCCATAATTGTGTTGACTCGTGGCTCTATCCTCTTGAGGAGAACTACACTCGACTTGTCGGGCCTTTATATCAAATCCTTTATCGAAACCCATAGTTTCTGCTCTCAACTCAATCATGAGTTCATTTCCTTCGAATTTGAATGTTTTCATTGTATTTTTGTCAATAGTGCCGCACATTCTTTGCCCGTTAACAGCCATATATTCTTTGAGACAGGACTGGTCACCCAGCTCAAAATTACTGAACATTATATCTAATTGGCAGACATTGTCTTTTGCTTTTTCTATTCTATACATACACTCAGAATTGAATTCTTTGGGTCTTTTGATTTCGAAATACATTTTGTCAATCTTTTCATCGCATTTATTTGGTTTTTGTTTCCCATAATTAGGTTCGGGTTTGTGTCGCACTTCCATATAAGAAGGACTTTGATTCTGCTTTTGGTAATAGTTTCTGTGAGCTTCACCGCCAGAGACTTGTGAATTACCATAACTTTGAGGAGTATTTGGATAATAGTTTTTCTGTGAATTACTTCCAGAACCCTTTGAACTGCCATAACTTTGAGGGGGTTTAGGATAATAGGGTTTCTGTGAATTACTTCCAGAACCCTCTGAACTGCCATAACTTTGATGAGGTTTTGGATAAAAGGGTTTCTGTGAATCACTTCCAGAAACCTCTGAACTGCCATAACTTTGAGGAGGTTTTGGATAAAAGGGTTTCTGTGAATCACTTCCAGAAACCTCTGAACTGCCATAACTTTGATGAGGTTTAGGATAATAGCTTTTCTGTGTGTCGGCTCCAGAGATCTCTGAACTGCTATAACTTTGAGAAGGGTTTGAATTATTTGTCTGCCGGGGCCGATAGGGCGGAGTTTGTGGAGAACTATTTACTCTCTGAGATGAGGAGTAGGGTCTTTGGCTTTGGTGTTGTGAGTATTGGTACTGACTCTTCGAATGATAACTTGTCTGCTGTGTTGGATAAGACTTTGAGGAAGAGGGTGAGGGCGAGGGAGCTATATGTCTCTCGTAACTATAATCAGTCTGTTGGGAAGGGGACGCTTGTCCTCTATGCGGTTCTGATGGGGGAGATTGAGGGGAAGTTTGGGGAGACTTGTAGTAATAGTGGTTGTGTTGGGGAGTCGCTTCAATTGAAGGGGAAGAATGCGGGGGAACATAGGGAACACTCGCATGGGATTGCGGCGATTTTGCAGATGAGTAGGAATAGGGAGGACGAGAATGCGGTTGAGGTATGGGTTGAGATTGAGAGGAAGTGAGAGTATTCTCATTCGTGTACTGAACTGATGATTGTGAGTATTGTGAGGGGATATGCGATGAGTACTCTTTACTTTGATTTGAAGGCCTATTATTTGATGGCGATTTCAAATTATAAGTGCATTCAATTTGTTGGCCTAATATTTCGAAGCCTTTGCCGGTTATAGAAGAGTCAGAACGGAATCTCAGAGATGTTTTGTATGTTTCAAAAGGAAATTCCTCTACAATACAAACCATTAGTAAATTTGAAATCTATAGCATTGTTTGACTTACTTATTGTATTATTGGGAAGAAGTCCACAAATTTTGCTATTATCTATTTGAAGGGAATCACCAGAACATTCCTTATAGTCTCCCTTTACGTCAAAATAAATGAATCTGAGCTGAAGTTTGCAGACATCAGAATTAGCTCTTCTAATCGAATAAAGGCAGTCAGTATTCGGTGGATAATAACCAGGATAATTAGGGCTTTTCATTTCGAACACCATATCATATATGACTCGATCGCACGGAACTCTAGATAGTGAAGTGTTGACACTTTTAGTATTGTCGACGATAGCGATCGGTGGCGAACCATAATGTGAAACTTGAGGACCTGTTGGCAGTGTCTTAGTTTGATGCTGTGGTTGGCGCTGAAGTTGTGGTTGCGGATGGTTTGCATAATATTGTCGCTGTTGTTCAAGGGTAATTTGTTGCTGACCCGATGGCACTCCTCCAATACATGGCAATTGAGTAAAAGAAGCTCTGAATCCTCTAAAACTTTTGTGACTGTTTGTCACAAATCTAATCAAAACCTCTTCGGGTTTCTTATTGAAGGCCAAAACTGAGTAAAAGAATGCGAAACATTAATCAAAAGAGAAATGGATTGAATGGATACATACGCGTCGCCCCCTCTAATTGATTGCCGCAATACCTAATGTTATTGATTTCAAGATAGTCTGCATCACAAGTGTTTGAGTGCTCCAATCGAAACTGATCAAAGTTGAGTTGCACCATGCAATTTCCAGGCAGTGCGGTTATCTTGTACTTGCAATTAAGGTTAGCAGGGTAATTATTCGGGTAGTCATAAGATTGAATAGTTCCCATCACTTCTGTGAAGCATATTTCGCAAATCGAAGGAATAGGAGGCAGAACGGCAGGTGTTGGCGGCGGTGTATATATTTGACAATTTTTTTGGTGAGCTCTCACCAGAAATCCTCGTCTATTGATTACACTATAGGTTCCACTTCTGAAAAGTAAAGTCTTTTCCTTTTCGTGAAAATCTAGTGACTTGATGTGATTTGGATTCATATCTCCACAAAGTTTCTTGCCATCGACCATAAGGTAGTCATAAGCACAACCAGGGCTGGGTTCAACGTCAAAGTCTACAAATATGAGGTCAAGTTTGCAAACATTATTGTCTTTCCGTCTTATCGTATAAACACAGTCGACATTATTCTCATAAAATTGTGGATAATTAGGACTCTTAAGTTCAACTACTTCTTCGCTGAAGATTCCCCCGCATTGAGTCAATCCATTGCCAAACGGCTGTTGAATCACATGATTCTGGTCTTCAGGCGGACAATCTCTTTGCCTAAGTCTCAAATAGAAACCCCTTTCACTGCCGTATTGATCAGAAACAAAATTGATGTCAAATTGATTGCTTTCGAATGAGTAAAGTCTTGTGGTTTCGGTTGATAGAGATCCGCACATCAATTGTCCGTTGAAGTTAAGATAATCACGACTACAGTCGTCAGATTTCTCCAAATTCATATCTACAAAGTTTACTTCTAATTGACATATCTTGTTATGTGTCCTCTGTTTCAAAATAGTGTATTTGCAGTTCAAGTTATTCGGGTAATTGTTCGGATAATTAGGACTTTTTAGTTCGAATGCAGACTCCGAGAAGACTCGGTTACAGTCATAACTATTCTGGTAGTGATTCTTATTAGTAGTCTCTTCGGTTGGGATCTGATTGGCATCACATTCCATTTGTCTAACATTAACCCGAAAGGCTCTGTCAGAACTGGTCACTGAATTGTCAGAATGAAAATGTATGGCAAAGGTTTCCGATGGGAACAAATAAGTTCTAATCTCTCCTTTGATGACATCACCACAAACACGAATGCCATTGAAGTCAAGAAAGTCGTACTTACAATAAGCGTTCGGATCACTCGGTTGAATCTCAAACTCATCAAAAGTTACTTCCAATTTGCAGACATTCGGTGACATTTTTCTGACCATATGAAGACAGTCTTGGTTTGCGGCGTAAGGGTTTGGATAACCTGGACTGAATATATTGAACTCTTGCTGATCCATCACTTGGCTACAATATGAGGTGTCTCCGAGGCTATGATGAGTTGGAAAGACTACTGAAGCGGCAGGTGTTGTCAATGAAGGTGTGATTTTCCTAATGATTTTGTCGCCCTTACACTCCAACTGATCCGCTTTGATAAGAAAGCCATTCCTGTTGTTGGAGGCGTCCGAATGAAACTTCAATATCTTCTCATTCGAGTCGAAAATATAGGTTCGAACGGTTTCTGTCTGTAATGTCCCACAGAGACGAACAGTATTTCCCACTTCCAGGTAATCGTATTGACACTCAGGACTGGCCTCGACATCGAATTTGCTGAAAGTCAGCTCCAAATAACAAACTTTACTTGAGTTTCGCTTAACATAATAACTACACTCCAAGTTATTCGCATAACTTTTGCTAAAATTCTCACTTTTTATAACAAATTCTTTGTCAGTGAAGACATAATCACATTTGCTGTGAGGGACTGGCAATACTGCTGAGTGTGGCAATGAAGCTTTCTCTTGGACCACATCATTAGTGCACTCCAGTTGTTTATATTGAATTAAAAACCCTCTTTTTGTTTTTGAATCATCTGTTTTAAAGAGGAGGACCACCCCTTTTTCTTTGCCATCGAAAGGGATTACTCTTTTAGTCATTTTGAGTGTTTCGCCACAAAATCTCTGGTCATCGACTTGCAAGAAGTCTGCCTCACAGTTGTCTGACTCCTGTAACTCAAAGTCTTCAAATTCCAATTCGACATAACAGTAATCAGCGTTTCGTCGATCAATAGTATAGGTACAGAACAGGTTATTCCGGTAATAATCCGGATAACTATAGCTGACTAAAGCCCCAAACCCTTCGGTGGTGCATACATTACAAGAAGGAGGTGCTGGCAATGGTGGTGGCTTACAATCAGTGATTTGTTTAACATGAATATGAAACCCAGATTTAGAGACCTGTGAATCGCTTTGAAATGATATCATTTTTTGGTCGCTTTCGAACTTAAATATATTTCGTGCGCTGTCCTCAAGATTTCCACAAAATTTTTGGCCATCAATTTCTAAGTAATCATAAGCACAGCCTTCAGAATATTCTGTGTCGAATTTGAAGAAAAGCAATTCCAGTGCGCAGACCTCATCATTGGCTCGTCTAACATAATAAGTGCAGTCAGAGTTAACCGGGTAATTGTCGGGAAATTGAGGGCTTAAGATCTCGAATTCAATGGCTGAGAATCTCTCCTCACAGACTTCTGACGCTTCAGTTTTGAGACGAGTGCCATAACAAGTGTTGGGTCGACGCCTAACTTCAGCCCAAAATCCTTTTCCGTTAGTCTTTTCATTTGAGACAAATCTAAAAACAAGTTCCCTTTGAGTCATTGGGAAGCTTAGGACCTCCAAGTGGTGTTTCCATCCGGAGCCGCAGTATTTTACACCATTAACTTCCAAGTAATCTTCGTGGCAGTCATTTTGCTTATTATTATTTTTGGCCGATTGGAAGGCAGTCGATGGCAGTGAAGAAACAGGAATATCAAACTCATGAAAGTATAGCTCGACTTCGCAGACATCTGAGTCATCGATTCTCATCACTCTATAGGTGCAGTTCAAGTTATTTCGATAATGTAAGGGATATCCATAACTCGTGAAGTTTCCCTGTCCTTCATAAAGACAGAAGTCGCAAATGTGCTCATAGCTTCCGGCCGGCCCTTTATTTCCCATAAATATTGAATGATCTGAGCAAATGATACAAAAGTCATTTAATGTCAAATACTTGATTGAACTGAATAAGCTTTGGGAAGACCTTTCATTCAACTAGATCAGTTACTCTTTTATGAAATAATTAGAATTGTGCAGAAACTTATTGAGAACTAAAGCTATCAGTTAATACATCGCTATATAGTATTTGATTGAAAAATGTAGTGATGGTTCATATCTGAACATATGTACGAGTGATCAGTGATGAGGAAATCCTAATAAGAATAGTTATGAAAATCACGTCCGATATGATTGCGTTGACTTTCAATTGGCAAAAGAATTAATTGTTGTGACAACTGATCACTGATTATCGCTATTGTTTTTACAATTTAAAAGTGAAAGGTATATGACCTACAACTGAGTACAATAACAGAAGCCAACCGTTAAATGCCTTATGAATGGCGCTGTCATATAGTGGTCACAAAAAAATTGGGTGCAATACAAGTATTGAATGTTAAGATGATATTAAGTGCACAGAGGGTCAGACCTAATCTGACATTTTTTATGCGCTATTGAACTTTAAACACCTGACAGATAATTAAGAATATGCTTTGAAAGGCAATTACCTGAATGTTTGGTGAATAATGACTTAGTGGTAACGCTTTCGTGTGGTTGCATTCCATCGGTTTTGTCAGCGCTGTCAGCACTGGTCTCTTCATAGACTGCTGCCATTGAAGGCGATGCTAATGTCACGGGTCGGGCATAAGAACTCGTTTCTAGATTTTGTGTGACTTTTTCGTCGACAATATTTTCAGTCTTTCGAGAAGAATAAAAATAATTATATTTTAACATGCTTATAATTAAGAATTATGCATTTCCTCAAAAAACGTCTACTTTTAAGTGCATCTGTTGTGACTTGTATTAAAAGAGTCATCATTATGATTTAAGACTGAATAATTAAATGTGTTAAGGAAAGGTTTAAATTAAAATTGTAAGATTTATGATTTTGCAAATCTCTAAAAACTAGAAATTGTCCACTAAATCATTAATAGAATAAAATAGTCTTAAATTTGAAGAACAATGAATTTAATAAAAATTATAAGATTGTCTTACATTTGTCACCAACTTCTGTTGGGTCTAGTCACAATAGTTTTGTCTAGTCAAGTAATTCTCTAAATATAAACAAATTGAAGAATTTTAAACTATTTGACAATTAGCTCTAATTTATTGGACATCTCAAATTGCCCTCTTCCCAATCTGCTGTAAGTATGGTCTGAGAGCAGGACTTCCCAAAGTTCAAGTGGTCGACGAAGGTTGCAGTTGACAACCGAAAACTTTCGCGATATCAAAGTTATTGATTAACAAATTTGGTGACAAAAGTAAGACAAGTCTTACAATTTTTATTAAATTTATCTTTCTTTTCTTTCTTTCTCACCAATGCCAAAACATCAATTCAAAAATAAATTTATTTGAATTGAAGTATACATTAGTATAGAAGGATAGTATAGAAGACAATACAATTAATTAGTTTTTATTCTCTAAAATATGCTGCAAAAGCATCAGAATAGCGAATTGCCCGCAATTTTTATCTTACTCTTCTTATTATATTATGTCGACTACTTTCCGATACCTGCGCGCCAGACCTCCAAACCTACTATGATTTAGTGGACAATCTCTATTTTCAATCATTGTGCTCAAAAAATAGAAATTTTTAGCTTTTATAAATAAGCAAGTTAAGATTTTTGAACAAAAATGAATATATATTCTTTTATGAATTTTGCCAAATTGTATGAATTAAAAATTGAAACAATAATTACTTGAGTATATCTCTCAGTGGAGCCAACATCAGAAACAGTTTTCCTTTGAGTCACATATAAAGTGGTCGGTCTTTCAGTCACTAATCGTTGACTAACCCATTGAGTGGTATCTGCGGCCAAATCAACGGAATCATTATCTCGAATAGAATTGAATATATCACTGGAAGTAGTTCTAATGTCTTGGTCATCGAATCCTTTAGGATCAGTTGTAGTATTGGAGTCGACACTTGTCAAAGTCTTTACAAGAATTAAGGCTAAAATATTGAACACAAAATACATTTTTGAATTTACTCTGAAAACATTTGAACACATTTTGTTATCGCATTTTATATTAGGAATGATTTTTAGAATAACTTTCACTCAATTTATTAAACAAGCAGATTCTGTGCCATCGATTGAGAAACTCCTAAAAGCAAACGACTCCTATATCCGATTGGAATTCAGTTTATTAATGAATTGAATATTTGTTTGTTTAACAGAACATCACTTTTTAAGAATTGAATCACTGAAAGGATGGGACGGTAGGAGAGAGTTCTCTAAACGAGGTCTTCGAATAATATCGAAATAAAGTCATTGTTAGACAAATAAATGTCACCAAAAAGTGAGCGCTTGTGTCGACCCAAAAAGCATTCAGTGTTTATAGGCTGTCATGATATAGCGATCAACGCGTCTTCACAACTGTTCCCATTGTGACCAATAAATAAGAGAAGTTTATTCAAATTTGTGGCCATAACTTCCCATCTATTAATTTAACGCTTCTGTGAACACAAAACGAAAGTCTTTTCACTTCGAGTAGTCTTTAAGACTTGTGTTTGGATTGGAGTGAAAGGCGCTTACATTCGCTTCAATTGAATGGCATTTCATGGATTGCATGCATTATTCCGGTTCTACAGTAAATAATCCTTCGTTACGGCATCTAATTTGGTAACTATTTTTTTTATTCACAAACGACACAAACGACACAAACATTATTTTGTCTGCACTTCAAACCACTAAATGCGTGCTTCGAATAAATGAATGTCCTCTGAATTACTTCAAAAAAGTGATTTAACTGTAGATATATTGAGATATTGTTCTTTCGTTCACTTAAATACTTCTGGAAATACCTTTTGAGCTAAACTAAAATGACACTGACAATGATAACAGTTAATTAACTGCCAGGCCTTCGATGCGTAACTATTTTCTGGTTATAAACTTCTTATTTTATCATAATTTTCAATAAACAGTAATTTATTGACTCAGACTCTCAATTGTCTCTTCATTTTGTTGCAACCAATTTAAAAAAGTAAATTCAATTTTATTCTTTTCACTCTGAAATTTTAAAAAGCTTTCTAACCTTGATTCAAATGACAGACTATTGTCTCTTTCGCTTTCGTTTAAGTTAAATTTGATTTAAAATTTAAATTTTTGGCTAATCTTAGTTATAGTCTATTGAAAAGTGCCATTGAATAGAGTGTTGCAATTAAGATATCACTGATATAAAAGGGATTATTGATTAGTTTAAAGAAAAACCCGAATGAATATTCAAAATATATAAATATTTAACTTGAAATTAATTGCCAACAATAGAGAATATATTTGTTAAATGGATTCTATAAAAGTTCAAAAACTATTTGAAAATATATTAGATATTCAATTATAAAAAAATTGAATACAAATTTTGCTTGTTCTTTAAAAGACTTTTGATTGAATTTTAATACTATGTTTGAAATTTTAATAAACTGAATGACAGCTTTTATTCTAGTAAATTCCAGATCTAAGAGGGCACTTTGCATATGAATTGAGGATTTTTTAAAGACATTTTTTTTGTATTAAATTATTATCTTGTTTATTTTCGAGGAGCCTTGAAATTTTAATTTTGCAAAATATTTAATTATATTTTAATTGCAAACCCGAATACAATTTGTCGTTTCAAAACTCGAGTGAAGCACTTCTTTTAACTTAAGAATATGTGACACAAATTGCAAGTTATGTAACGTTTTAAGTCATTAAATGAGAGATGAATTTCAAAGCATCGAAAATACCACAACTCTGTGGTTAAAATAGAGGAAACTCGAATGACTTTAATAATCTGAAAAGTAGTAAGTTCATTCCAATTATATTCAACTTGAAATTCAAATAGATTGTATTCGACAAATTAAGATAAAATATTACCAAATCCATTGTGATTTAGAAAAGTTGCCAATGTTAATTGGAAGAATTAAAAAAAAGTTATATTGTAATATATAATATACAACTAAACTCTGATTAAAAACTTCAATTATTATTTTGACAAGTTAAATTAACCAAGAACAATTTCTAGATGCAATATAAATGAATTCATATCAAAGTGGAATCAAAGAATCAGAGAATTTGTTTCTCGTTTCTTTTGATTTAAATTGAATTTTCATAACTGAAATACAATATAATGTCAATCATTTATGTTTAAAACTCTTTGTTTTTAATACTTTACATAAGAGGCTAAAGAATATTAAATGAATGGCAATATTGGGGTCACAACTGTTGCCACACAAGAGTTGACCACTTTTTGCTGTAATTGTTTAATAGACTTAAGGCTTCAGAGATTTAAAATAATATATCAAAAATATCAGTGAAATAGATCTCCTCTTAAGAATGTATCCGATTTCTAAAAATGATAATTTTTTTCAGATTATAACAAATGAATGTCATTTCGATACACTTTTCTAATCTGGTTCAATTGAGGTAAAAATATACGATTAATTGAAGAGTTTTCTTGAAATGAAAAGTTGATTAAAATTTGCCATTAATTTTATTGGTTCCGAAAACGAAAGACAATTTAGGCCTTCATTTGCTGAACAGTGAAGCACGCGATCGGTTTTTGAACTCCGGCTAATCTGATCTGAGTTTGAGTGGAAAATGATTATTATATTGCATTCTGACATTCAATTCAAATATAGCTAATGTTCCTGATTTTAAGCCCAATCAAGACAACAAAGATTATTTTATATTTATAGATATTCTTGAGAACAAATCGAGCTATCGATTAATATTAAGAGAATAATTATTTTGCTGTTAAATGGTAACTTTAGAAGTTAGAATCGGCTACTTTTAATAGAAATCGGGACAGTTTCCAAACCGAATCAATTGTTTCATCTTTACCTCCTCTTTCACAAACTTTAAAATGTCTTCAAATAAATAAAGAGAATACAAATGAATGGTCTTGTATGAATACCCACCAAATTAAACTCTTGTTTTCTTTCTCTAAATCCTTTGAGATATAGTTTTGTGCCATTCATATGAGTGACCTTTCCCTGGGGTATAGTCTCTGAAGAGGGGAAGTTAGTGACCGCTACAGTTAGCAGATTTTGTCCCGTTTTGGCTACATTTGTAGTGATGTCTGATTCACTACATTCACGCCATTCAAGTAAGTTATTGAATTGGATCTTAAAATTATTTAATTGTTTGTCTGAAGTAATGCAAATCATATTTTAATTTTTATTAGTGGAAAGAGTATAGAAGAGCTCAGACGCTACAAATTCGGTCATTCACTCAATAATTGAAAAGTGTTTGGTATTCATCGATCTTCTGATTAGTTTCAATGATATATTGATGAGAGGATGAGTAGAAAAATGTGATCACTTGTTGTCTGCAACGAATTAATTGAATAATATTTTCATTGATTTCTGTTATTTTGTTGACATCACAATGAAGTCGAATCCAATACAATCGATAAACTTTTTTCCACAATTTCTTAATCGATTTCTTAACCACTTTGTCTTCAATAGAAGTTAACAACTCTTTAAGTTGAGTCCAGGCATTAATATCATTGAAATTTTGTTTGTGGTCAACAAATTCCATAAGTGTTTCAAATTTGTCGATAATCTGTCCATCGCTTTGAATTGAATCCAAGACTAATGAATTTTGTGGCGAATACTTAAGTATTTGTTGCAATGCTTTTGTTTGTGATTCTGGAGTCGAATAGTCCGGGTATTTAACACCGAAGTTATATAAATAAATGTAAGCATTCAAATGGTCCGGATTATTGTCGATATAAACTTGTAAGATTTCATAGGCTTCGCTGAACTGTTGGTTGTGTTCATACATTTGGATCAGAATCAAAACAAAATAGTCTAAAACCAAATCACTTGTTTCTGTTATTATCTTTCGGAGAGAAAGTTTGGTCTTTTCGGCGATCAATCGACTGGAATGATATGTGATATTGTCGTTCGACTCTTCCACCGATTGCTTCCATTCTAAGTAATCAACAAAACAGATATAACATTTGAGGTAAGTGTCAATAACCGTGTTGTTTCGGAATATATTCATCTTAAGAAGTGATTCGTTGGATTCAATGTAGTGTTTGGCACCGATTTGGTCATTGTTTCGGATGAAATACAAAATGATTTCTAACATAATCTCGCGTTTATTGACGTCATATTTCGACAACTTTTTCATCGATTTAATCAAAAGACTAGAATCTGAAGTGTTTTGGGAGAACAGAATGAACGCCGCCTTAATAATGAACTGATGGGGAGTTCTTTGGTCTCTGACCAGAGCCGGCATCAGCTTTGCCCCACTCTTCAACCGATGGTAAGCGAACGCATTGCAACAGACTCTCAACAGTTTGTCCATTGAGTAGACACTGACTGCCGGTCTCTTCTTCCGAACCAAAATATTGCGAAACAATTTCTTGCTAGATTTGTCCTCAATTATCACTGTATTCGATAACTGATCCGAACTAATTGAACTTTTATCATCATTTTCTTCATCCATTTCGTTAAAATGACTGAACCACTCCTTCACAACTTTTCAACCAGTTCTTCAGTTATTAAAAAAAACTATGAAATCAAGACTATATCAAGACAATAGTGATTATGAATAAGACATTTAAGAGACTTAAAGGACAATCAGATGACAATCAGAGGCACTGACACCAAATTGAATGTCCTTAAATCAACTGAAAGTAGTGCCACTAATAAATGATTTATTTACAAATCAAATGAACCGATAATACAGTCTCACAGAATATCAACCATTTGTACAAAACTTTTAAGAATTAATATCTAATCCTTTGATTAAAAATGAAAATACTTTAAATAGTTATTTGAAAAACATTTGACATTTACTGAGTCTTTCAATGCCTCTGAGCCCATGGTATGTCCATCAACAATGTCCAAAAAGGGTCTCAATTTCAATTCAGATATTCCATTCTTCATTCATGGAATAACTTCCATTCAAATACATATTTTTCTGACGTCTTATATGAAATAGATTTGAGGCAAAATGAATACAACTTAACTTATTCAAGTATCTATTTATTGAAAATTAAATATATTAGATCAATTGAATTAATACTAAAACTTAGTGTTAAAAGCAAACATTGATTTATCAAATTGAATTCATTTAATTTAATGATTTACTTTGTTAACTATGAGTTATTAGTTATTGCAATTGTATAGGTAGTAACCTTGCACAGAGGCTCAGAGGCATTGACGGATGTTTTCCAGACCAATTCATACAAATAATATAATAAATAAGAGCTTGGTCAGTATATCAAATTCCAAACATACAGTGCAATAAATGCTGAAAAAAATGAAACGACAAGTTTATTGTGTCAATGAATGTATTGTCAGCTTTGGATTGACTCCTAAGTGGCGGAGTATGTAATTTGGTGGTCACTACACCCCTGGTATCAGTTGTTCAACATTTACTGTTAATAGCCAGGTTCCATTATTAAGTGAAGTCCATTAAATATGAGTCAATCCAATCGTTTGAAGCAAATCAATGATTTGAAAACATTTTGCAATGAATTCCAAAATTCATTGAATTATGTAATGAATGAACTAAAATGGGATCAAAACAGTCTTCGAGAAGTTAACGGATCAGAAGTTGAAGATCAGAAGACACCGGAAAAAGTGATGTCAAAGTCGTTGAAAGCATCCCAAACAGTACTGACGACAAACAGAATAAAATGAATTCTTTGTTATTCTTTTTTACCATTAAAAGACAGTTTCTGCAACTCATTGGGCAGTTCTGATGTACTCAAATGCGACGACTTTTTCTCAAGAATGTCAGGCATGGCGTTCCTCCTTCCGGTGCGACCAGTGGACAGGAACTCTTCGACAGACATACCGGCGGCGTTGGCGTCAGCAGCAGTCGTGTCTGAAACCTTTTCACAATTGGTGTCAGTAATTGTTGAAGTGCTTGCCGTTGATGTCGACGGTTGTGATGCTTCCATTGATTGTAATCAATACTGAAGAAGACAATCAATTATTCAGCAAATATGACATCAATAACATGTTATACGATTCAAAGACATTGTTGACAAGGAGTCGACGCAAATGTCTATATTGTGAATACAGTTGTCGTGCTTTACATGGCTTTAGTCAAAACATTATAGTCTAGGAAATTGACTTTACGTATAGTAATTATAGGCCTTTCTGTCCCTTTCAATCTCTGCTCACATTAATCGGAAACAATCAAAATTATTAATTAAGCTATTTCGTTTAACATATCATTGTTATGCTTGCTTTCTGACCATCTAATGATCAAAAGGAAGTGATCTTCATTTCATTGGTTCCCGGACTGGAGACTGACGTTTGCATTATTAGCCAATAAAAAATAGTAAACAAAGCGCGCAAACCATTTGATTGGTTCACAAAACACACATTATTTGAAAACAAACGACTTTCAGCCATCGCTTTACAAATCAATAGCATTGTGTCCACTAAACAAATTATTATTATTTGATCCGAAATTAATTTAAATTGTTCAAAATGTCGAAGACAAACTGGGCTTGGGACCCAATTCCACGACCATTACGAAGACAGAAGGTTAAGGCAATGACCCGAACGACCACTTTTGTGAACGTCCCCAACGACCGAATGGATGCGCTCTTCTCCCAACTTAAGGCCACTTCTGATATGTATCGACAGCGACGGAGGCCTTCCTTCCAACCCATCGATTGGAGCTTCAAAGATATTGAAATCAGTGTCAGTTCTGTAG
>JAQIWP010000741.1:0-20784 GCA_034695525.1 Euzetes globulus | reverse complement strand
ATACCGAAGAGAGACTATATCTTTGAGAGGACAAACTTGATGTTAAATTTTCAAGCCGATAGGTTTGGCCAAATATCTATTGTGAAGAACTTAGAAATTGACTGTTTTTATACCCCCAACCTCTCCAACTGAAAGATATTTATTATGGCAGTTATGGGATTACCGAAGGGCCAAACTGTGCCAATCGGCCGATTGTTGTGATACTCAGCCAATGAGACGATTAAATATTTTCGTCAGAATATCGAAGGTGAAGACAATGTCAATCTTTCGGTGGATCTTCCAGTGAGTCAATAATTGTGATAACATTTTGTTCAAATTCTTCATCATTACAAATGATTCCTTGATTTTCCTTCAAATAGAAAATAGTTCTCTAGACTTATTGTCCAATACTATACAAAGACTTATATCAATGTCTCTTTGGCTGAAAATTATCAGTATTTGGGTTTCCGTCAAACACTGCAAAGAAGGAAAATCAAGGAATCATTTATAATGATGAAGAATCTGAACAAAACTGATGGCATTAATGTAAAGTTTGGCTAAACTAAACCTAATATTCAATGGCATGATGAGCAAAAAAGCCAAGCTTAGTCAAGTTACTAGAATAATTCTAATTATTTACAAATATGACACTTGAAAAGAAGTATTTTATGCAATTCTTTTTGAATTATTAAAAAATATAAAATTTATGTAATTTACTATTAAATTCAGTTATTAATGAAAACTCTGGAAATTAATTGATATTTAGACGAAATCTTTCTATAATTTGTTGATTTTGATGTAATTGTAACTAATATTCAACTTATGGTTTGTTTTGCTTCACTCTGTGATTTACTATCGATTTTGTAATCGACAATCCATTTATGGGACATAACTGTCTTCATATCAATACGTGAATCCTTATTATAGTCCAACAAACCCTTCAATATATCCATACAATTGGTGGTCAAGTCTTTAGTTATATGTTTAGGTGTTTCATAGCCTGACTTCATTTGAGCCAACATTTTGATTAGTGATCTCTTTTCGTCCTCTTTATTGTAGAGAAAGGGATAGTCAAAGAAAAGCAATCGGTAGAGACAGACGCCTAACGCCCACACATCTGACTTAAAGGGATTATATTTCTTGAACTGGTATTTGAAAGCAGTGGTCATTTTCAAGTTGACATTGATGTAAACGCGTAACTGTTCCGGTGCCATATAGATAACGGTGCCGACAGCCCTCTCCTTGAGGACGACCCCTTTTGTAGCGTCGAAGGCCACGTGAGCACATCCGAAGTCCGTTACTTTAATCACTTCTTTGCCGTCTTTGTCCGTTTGGATCAAAACGTTATCCAATTTCAAGTCTCCGTGAAATAATCGATTGTTGTGAACAAAATGGACGGCTTCTGCTATTTGAATGAAATATGACCTGGTCTCATACTCGTCAAAACCCCTGCCATTCAGGTCGCGCTTATGGGTCAGCCTCTGCTTCAGATCCCCGGCATCTGCGAACTCCATTATCATAAAACTAATCAAATTGTTTACAATAAAGTGTTGAATCAATTTAATTATGTTTTTGTGCGGATTCTTCTTAAGACAAAACACTTCTCTTTTGAATGATTCAAATCTGTTTTTATTCCATTCATCGAATCGTTTCAAAAACATTATCTTAACGGCGAACAACTGTCCAGTGTTTTTGTTCTTGATCTTATAGACCTCCCCGAAAGCACCACGACCTATTCTCTTGTCACCAATCATTTCAAAGCCATAGCTTTGAAGAATAAACTGAAAAAATTCTAAGCGATTCTTATATTTGTTTTGGTCGACTTTGATCTCTTCTATAACCATATCTTTATCTGTTGCGGAGCCACCGATTTGTCTCTCTTTTTGTGTATCGAAATCAGTGGCATATTTCTTAAATGAATTGATTGGTGATATTCTTTGGCTTGGTACTAGCAACTCATGTCTATATCTTTTTGTCTTTAAATCATATTTGGCTTTTGGCTCATCTTTAGGACAACAACAGAAGACATAATACAAGCACTCAAACAAACAGTCAAACATTTTTTCCTTAATTTCAAATCAAATCTTAAATTAAATCAATAAATGTTTAGAAACGGTTCATAAGATTCAAAATTTTTAAAGTTTAAACAAACAATTTTATTGTCGATGATATTCACGACTAATTCCTATATCTCTTTGAGATATTATTCGCTAATAATTTGTTTGAAACTCCAATCAGAATATGTCGTGTTTTCATCACTCAATTCAATAGTTTATGTCTCGAGAATACCATTGATTTTAAATTTAAAGTTTATTTGAGTTTTTCGATTCATTACCGAAAAAATTCAGGATATTATTGAAGCAATGAATAAATCAAAATCGAAAGCAGTGGTCAATAGTCGGCCGAAATTGAATGCGACCACAATTATAGCGGTCTTCCTATTAGTGATTCTATCTTTGAGTCGCACCAAAAGTGACAAATTGTGTGAAGCGATTGTCGTCGACTCAATCACTCAAATACAAAACGGATCGATCGTTATATTCAGTAACAAAGATGTCTGGTTTGTTGACCAAAAGGAGAAACAACTGACGGGTCCCTGTCCCATTCAGAATGTTTATAAGGAGATGTCCGGACCGGTGGACGCGGCCCTAACAATCAGCGAACACGAGACTATTACAGACTTCATCGGTTCCAGTATTTTCTTCGAAAACAAGAAATTCTATACTTTCAAGAACTTGGGCCAATTCGAAGTGGAGTGGGGGTCTTTCATATACCTGCCCCACAAAGCAGAGCAAAAAGAGATGGGAAAGAGTGTACCGGAGGCACAGAAGTATATGAAACAGACCATTAGTTTCGCGTATTTCGATCCGATCGAAATGAAGTCCAGACTTGGCTTCTCTGACGGCACTGTCCTCTCTTTCGTCTTCGCAGTCGGTGCAGAGTATGACATTCCAGAGATCAGTTCAATCAAAAAAGAACTGAACAAATATGGCGTCGAGAAAGTTCCCCAGACTTTGACGGCGTCTTTCGCACTTTCTCAGAAGAAAGATTCGCAACTCTTCCTCTTTAATGGACTGACTTATTGCTCGATAAAAATGAGTGGTAATCCTCAGGTAAACCAAAGCTGTGATCTAAAACCTGTCAAAGAGTTCTTGAAGTGTGAGTCAATGAAACGAACGAATCACTTCTGTTTGGGCAACACTTCCACTGATATCCAGGAAAAGCCAATCGTTGCGGAAGAGTCCCACGAATCTGGAGGTTCATCGGATGGGACGAAACCAAATCCTAAAAATAGAGTTCAGATTCGTAGCGATGATAACTCGTCGTCGGTGTCCACTGAAAAAGCTGTCAATAGTTGCCATTCTTTGGTCACAACACCTCTTCTGCTCTCATTGACTCTCATTCTTATGCTTTGACTCAAATTTTAATTAATTATTGATTTTAATTCAATTTATTAGAAAAACAATAAAATGTTCTGTTTTTGTGATTCAAATGAGAGTCAAATATAAGAGTAAATATAAAAATAATTTATGTTTAACTAATTGCAGAAATTTTTTATTCAGGTTCATCTATTTTTTCGGTTTTTGGTCTTTCAGTGCAATCTTTGGCCATGAATTTCCACTCTTTGGAGCACAGCTTTGGTTGTGTTTGTCTCAGTTAGAGCACCGATCCATTCATATCTTGTCGACCCTTCAAAGGAATGGAAAAGATGTTATTTGGAAACATTGAAAGGGAGGGCTCAAAATCTATATTGAACGGATTGGGTGTTGTCGTCAATACAGTGCCGACCGCTTTATTGAAATCCCAGGGCTTTCCCGCTGAAGTCATATCTTTCCTTTCGATCGACAAATCGTTTATCTGTATTGAAAACAAAACTATTTTGTGAAATATAATTCGAGTCATTTTGGAAGTTATTCGTTGATTGGTTTACCTATTTTATTATTTGGCCTGGTTGTCCTAAACCAAATTCTACATAGAAAGCTTCCAGAGTTATCCCATTTAAAAATGCCGTAAAAAGTAGAGAAACTGACCCCCTCCCCTTTTTTAGTAATGAAACGTGATAAATTATCTTATTTGTGCTTAATTAATCTAGTTTATGCTTAAAATTTTCGGATATAAGACTTTTTAAGAACAAAATGGAGTTTCCGTTCGTCATTTCAGTCACCTATTTTTCAAATATACCCCTTAAGTCCGCCCCTAGGTTTTGGCCTGACAAATGAGTCACTATCCTCTCCCTATATCCCCTAGGTTCAGGGTCCTTTTGCACTCTTGGAAAAAACAAAAAATAAAAAATGAACAAAAAATTTTTGCTTTGGTTTTATTCTGAAATCCTTGAAAATAAATTGTGAAGATTTTAAACCAAATTGACTTTTGTTGTGTTTTAATGATATTTTAAACCCAGATATCTTTCTGAATCAAATGTCTGTTTCAAAACTTTTGTATATAATCGTCGGCATATCTTTTGTTAGATTGATTGTTATGGATATGTTCAAGAAACAGTCATAATAGCCCAGTTCAATAATATGGAAGTCAAGCCCTTGATTAGCTTATTAAATATACTTGATTTATTATCTGATTATGGTATTATAGATGATTAATTGATGACAAGCCTTTTTGAAATTTACAAATAGAATGCTTTATTGACTTTAACTGAATTTATAATATCTGTTTGGATTAAATGAATAAATATTCAAAGCAATCAAATGTTTGATTTAAACATTAATGTAATCATTTGCTAAAAGGTTTTAATATAAATTATGTTTAAATCAGAGCATTATCATCGACTTTGACATCATCGACTTTAGCATCATCGAGGTCTTCATTGGATTTGATAGAGGTTAATATCTGGTCCGCTTCGATCATCGAAGAAGTCTTTCCATCGATTTTATTAGCGTTTTCCTCATCTGAGGGTTCATTGAGTGATTCTTTCGACTCTTTGTTAGTTCCCAACGACTCTGATTTTGACACAGACTTTGATTTTTCTGAAGAGTTCGGAAGACTTTCTTTCTTATTCTTGTCTGTCTTTTCGATGGTACTGGCCTTTGAAGACTTTTTTCTTTGTTTGTAGACAAAAAATATGACCACAAGTACAGCAATGAGACAAATGGCCACAACTATAACAATTACTATAATATAAGTCCCAATATTCGACTTCTTTTTAGTTTTTTGCTCAGCAGGTAATTCCTCACTAGAGTTGTCACTAGGGTTGTCATCTGGAGTCGATATTCCAATAGTTTCAACAGGATTCTCTGATGACATTCTAGTCGTTGGTCTCTTTGTCTCAATTGGTGGTTCAGTTTCGATAGAATGGACTTTTGTGTCGGAATCTGTTGACACTTTTTCAGTCAATTTGTCAGTTGTTAAAGGAACCGGTGCTTTAGTAGTGGTTGATGTGGTCGTTGTGGTCGTTGTAGTGGTTGTAGTGGTTGTGGTCGATGTGGTAGTAGTGGTGGTTGGAAATGATTTCCTCGGACAACCATAAAATTGGCTAATGATTTGACTGTCTGTTGTCTTATTGCACTTTAATCACAACAAACAAATTAAACAAATTTCATGGAATCCAAGAAATGTCTTACGAGTGGTATTTGTTTGCTATTCGCGATACAAATCTCTTTGTTGCCAAATATGATAAGACCCATCTCGTTGGAGATGACTGCTTGCGGTTCGATATGTGAGGACAGCATAGTTCCCGGCTGATCATCGGAAGGGTCGTACAAAAAGTTTAAAAACCTTCCTTTTCGATAGGCTTTCCCCATGTTGACATAAGTTGGTTTCTGGATGTCATGGAATATATATTTGGAAAAGTCGTCGTTTTCGTACATCAGATAAACCCCAAAGTCTTTACGCAAAACATTTCTATCGAAGTATTCAAAGGCCGACAGCATTTGTTTGGTAAAAACATACGGCCAGTTGTCTGTTACGCCTTGAGCTCTAAGACTGTCCTTTTTATAGAGAAACCATTGATTGCCCTTCAATTCAGACAATATATGATTTAATATGAAATCACTGATCACTGATTGCAACCAGTTTTTCATCATTCATAAGGATTTCTATCCTTAGTTCAAATAATTGAATAATGACTTACTTTCACGAAAACAGTGCTGAGTCTATGCTTAGCCTCATCTATAGTGAAAGCGGCGTCAATTGGACCACTCAGTCCTTTCCAACGGTCATTCAGATATTTGGCCACAAAGTGTTGAGAAATACCATTAGTGGTACTCATCTGCCAATAGAAGTCCCCTTTGAAAGCATAGCTAATGTTATCGTCCGCAACGACCGCCGCATCGATGCTCAGGTCTATGCAAAGTTGTATCTCTGGATCCATTGTATCGGTGGTCAACACATTCGATATCATTGATAAAAGGAATAAAATCTTCATTTCATTGATCAGTTTTTTCATATAACAAATAGATATACAAAAATTAGTTATATTTGTGTAGAGTTTCTAATGAAAAGTTGAAAACCGATTCTATAGTTCAAAGTTAAACTAATGTTCGCTCAAACAATTTGAATGAATGAATGCAAAGAATACATGAAGTTACCAGATTATTTTTGTCTATTCTAATGATTAGTATTTTTTAGTGGATAAACGTTTTTCAGATTTGCTTGCGCTTAAAATTTATTATTAAAAACGAGTGCGGGTCCGACCAAACAGATTAGAAATCGAATGCAATTAAAAGGCTTTTATTTAATTAAATTTAAGAGTAAAATGAACTTTAAATATAATCTTTTTTATACAAACCTCATGACTGCAATCTGTTTCTAAATTGCCTGCTCACACTATTAAATAATCTTTTTTCCATAATTGACCACGCTTTACCCAGCTTTAAAAATGAGCAAATTTATTGTGAACTTTGTATTTTTCTTAAGGTTAAAAATTTTACTCTATTTTATTGATTAATAAATATATAAATAATTGAATAAATCGTTGTCTTCGAGGTTCACAATTAGTGCCAAAAAATCAATGAGTGAATGAACCGTTGGTTAAACAAATGGTTGTGTGATGTTAACAGTGGTTAGAGATAAGACATTTGACTTAATTGATTCACTCATCCATTTTGGTCACCAAATACGATAAATAGTTTAAGACTTTGCAACGAGAAGTGCCGCTGAAAACAGCGAATAAATAAAAGAAGTCGGAGTCAACTGAGTGGTCAGCCGTCGGATTGTTGCCAACGTCTTTGTGACGGACGGATATTTGTCGTTGAGATCAAGTTTGCGCTCCGGGTCGATGCCATTGGCTCTCATGTATTTGCTTAACGACAATTTACTGACGGGTGGCATATATTCGATTTCGCCTTCTCTTCGCCACCAGTTCTTTGCGTTTTTGCCTTCAAATCATTGAATTAAAATCAAAGAAACCATTTCTAAAATTGTATACCTGTGTAGCGATAGGTATAGGAGCGAACCCTGATATAAGTGGGCGCCTGTTTGAAAGGCAGTCGACTTTTGTCGAGTAGATCGAGAACTTCTGGCTGACCAGTCACTAACCGGTAGCATAGGTTGAGGAGCCACGGATTGTTTTGATAGTTGTCCAGTGCTGCGAACCACATCTGCCAATCGAGGCGGGGCTGATGTGGAACTGCAATACAAATTTACCGCTTATTTGAGTCAATCAACAATTTTAGGATAATTACTGATAAATTTGGGCGCTTTTGTAATATCTCCCGGTTTATTGAGAAAGTTATATTCCTTCCAAGAGGCAATAGACATCATATCATTACTGCCCTCGATCACTATCTCAGGTCTACCATTAACGCCAGTCATTTGTCTAAAGAGACCATAACTATTGGTCAAGTGATAGCCGTCCACAGATTTATGCCATCGATTGATAATTGGCCACAAACGGACAGAATTTGTTGTGTCGACACTAATGTGTGGCACAAGAGATATACTGAACATAAATATAACGGCAGACGAATAGATTGCAACGTAGAAGAGGTTTGCTATTCGATGGATACCACTCATCGGCAGAAGAAGGCATCTAATAATCAACGATAACTGACATTAGAATCACAGCAAAAGAATGATAGACCAAAAACCTAAAGAATGCAATGACTATATTGAAGGCCAGAGATGTGGCGGCCAGTGATATAGATATGGGAAGGGCCCAAATTATGAAGTCTTGTAATTGTCTGTTACTGAAGCCGACACTCATTGATAGTGAACCAGAAATCCATTTGATATTAAACAAGTTTATTGTCCAATAAGTGATTGAGAAGTATATGAAAACAGTGACCAGTTTTGCCATCACTTTTGGCATTAAAAACCTGGTCTTCGAAACACTTGTGGACAGGCCTTTGGATTCAGTGCTGTTTCTCGTGTAGTCATCGTTAAGAATAGACAAACAGAGAACTATTGTCAACAGATTGAAGAAATTGTAATTTCCCGTCAAAATGATTGAAAATTGGAATAACACCTAACAGGACAGACACAAGAGGATGAGCGCAACTCAATTAAAAACATGGAATCATTGCTTACTTGAAGAAGGAATGAAACAATTCTTAAGTTCTTTATGGGAACGAAGAATAGAAAAGGAATAATAATTTCGATGACATAAGTCATGACAACCGACAGTTTGAGTAAAGGGGACGGAAAGTGATGTGCGAACCACGCCATTGGAGTTGGAATGCATTGCGATTCAAAGTGTATATCCAGTGCTGTCAATGACCACCATTTCGGGCAACCACTCGTCAATTTTACGACACCCGATGCAAACATCAGTCGGAATAACAGCCATCTGACTAACCAGAAGGTCAGTGCATTGTGCGGACCAGACCCTAACAATAGAGGCAACCCTCTCAAGGGTGCCACCAAAGCGGCTATAAAGCCGGCCTCCAGAAGAAGAATATCCCATTGAAACGACATAAATGTCTGTCCAACCTTTCAATTAAAAGTTTGCAGAATAAGTGAAGTTATGGACAAAAATTATAAAATCAATTAAAGACCTGATATATGGAAAAATATAAGACAAATAACAGGGAATACATCCAAAAGTCACGAAACATCTTAAAGACAATTTGGAGAAACGACACAACTATTCCCATCAAAGCTATTATCTCAAGCGTTGAGGTCAATGACAGTCCGATCGATGGTCCCATCCATACAAGTGATGGCAATCGCTTAAAAGCCTCGACCAAAGCAGTGGCTCCTCTCTGGTCGACCTGAGCGAATGCTCGCACCGGCAACACTCCATTGTCACCGTAAAGACCTAATTGTCAAATGAAGTCCATAAGTGAATGGTTTTAATGGTGTTTATAAGTACCGGGTATTTGCAAATAAATTGATGAAAAGGCAAACAAATAAATTGCCGAAAAGGCCCACAAAAAGTAATTATGGACTCGGTTTACGCCGGAGCCGTCCGTTTCACTCATAATTAGCGCCCAATTAAACGACTAAAATCACTATTAAATGTAAATCTGATCCTTAGATAAACGCTTTTATTAATTAAATATAAATAAACGTGTATTCAGTTTATCTGTCAATTTTAGTGAACTCGTTGGTGACAATGCCTGACGTCAACAAGTCTCATATTCAATATCAAGCTATGTTTGAGGCATATGTTGCTCAATTAAATAGAAATTTAATTTCATAAATATCAGAAAAAAGACGATCATGCTATATTTATCATATTATTTTATTACTTTAAGGCAATTTTCCTAAAATAAATTGAAAATTAAATGAGACAAAAAGGCGTCAAACATTAGGTTTAAAGTCTGTTCAATGCATTAGTAAACAGAAGGATTGCTTCACTGCTTTACATACCATTACGTCATTGTTTTGGTTGATCGCAAGTTTTGATCGATCTTTTCCTTAGAACCAGAGGTCAATCTCATCAGTTGATTGACCATTCGATGGACCAAAACGGGAATCTGCAAGTGATCGAAGGCGATGGAAAAACGGGTCTGGTCAATTTGGGAAATACATGCTTCGTAAATGTCATTATTCAATGTCTGTCACATACGGATCCATTGCGACAATACTTCCTCTGTTAGACTATTGAGGAATAGTTAAGACTTGTTTTTATATATGTTTTATTCAATTAAAGCCAATGAATTGGAGAACGATTTGAAGACATCGTCAGAGGACTCACAACAAGGAATGACTGCCTATTTATTAGGACTACTTCTTCGCCAGATGTGGTCAGACAGGTATAATAGTTTGAGACCAACTAAACTCAAAGCAGTGATAACTACTTTGAGTGACAACTTGTTCGGTGGCGGACAACAAGACGCTCACGAATTGCTGACTTACTTATTGGTTCGCTTGCATTCCGACCTCAATCGGATCAGATGTCAGCCAAATATCAACTTAAATATTGACCAAAGTATCGAAGAATGTTTAGAAGTTGTGGCCCAACGCTATTGGAAGCGATTCAAAGCTTCTAATGACTCGATAATAGTGGACCTCTTCTTCTTCCAACCCTTTTCATCAGTCAAATGTGACATTTGTTCAAAAGTATTGATAATTGAACTGAACTTTGTTTCTCTAATATTTGAATGCTTTGTTCCAAAAGACTTCATTCAATCTGAGCGAAGACTGTTATATATCGGTGCCAATAATGGAGGACAACCGCGAACTCGATTTGTATGACTGTCTCGATCAGTCCTTTTCAGAAGAGTATCTAAGAGATGGAAACCAATGGTATGTCTGAATTAGATGATCAGGATAGTCTCCCTCCGACCTATATATTAACTATGATATATTAAATATGACCAATTTAAAAACAAATGAATTGGTTGTCAGGTACTGTCCTAGATGCAAACGAAACCAAATGGCCAGAAAGACCTACAGATTGTGGTCATTGCCATCGATTGCAATCATTCAATTGAAACGATTCGGTTTTGACGACAACTTCTGTTTGAGGAAAATCAAGACTGAAGTCAACTTTCCTCTCAATAACTTAGATCTGAGTAAGTATTGCCATCGAAACAATCAGAAGACGACATACAGTCTGTACGCTGTGGTCAACCATATGGGGTCCCTCTCTAACGGCCATTATATAACTTTGGCCAAAAGCCAACACTCAGGTATTGAGAGCACATCTTTAGAAATAGTTTTGAACTGAAATCGTCTAAAAGTTTGGCGTCGTTTTGATGACAATTACGTGGAAGACGTAAAGGAATCGGAAGTGAGAACCAGATCTGCATATATTTTATTTTACAGAAGAAGTGGCCTTTAGTTCGCTTATTATTTAAACTAATTTGTTGAGACAATAATAAAGGTTTTAATTTTGAAATATATTTTATAAAGAGTTTCATCCGGATGTCAATCAATGGCACCAATAATCAAATCTTTTCCACAAATAAAAGACTTGAGTGGTTTGAATCCATGTCATTTGATTTTTGGGCGCGAGTTGTCGGTAAAAGTTTGCTGTATTCTGGTTTGTGACAAATTCACAGATTGTTGGGCTTTGGCTCTGATGTTAAATGCACGTAAAAATATAGCGTTACAAATAATTAAATTCACAACATTGAGCAGTGCCGAGCTCAGGTATGCAAATACATTTTCAAAACCAATTTCCATATAAACTAAGTATATTATATTAGTAGTTAGGTTACAGAATTTTGGGTTCAGAATCTGCAACCAATTTAATTATTTGCCTATTGTAATTCTATGATCCCTAAAATCAGTTCGGACCACATTTTTTGGACTTTTTCAAATATGAATTGCACAGGTATGCGCGAGCTTACAACAATGATTTAAGAACTGATCTGTGGATTAATTATCACTTAATTGAATATCATTAAATATTTTTTAATCTATTTGTATTTCAAGGAATGACAAACCGTAATCCAAAGGGTATTTTTTCCAAATATCCCAAGTTTTGTTAAATTGAAAAAAGTTGAAATCAGCAAAATTTCAAAGGGCGGCACAGCACCACCAATTTGGCCCTTATTCAAATTTTCACTATAGATTCAACTAGTATATCTATTCAAATGATGTAACATTAAAAAATCTGAATTCAACCCCGATTTTCATGTTTAAATTTAGTTAAAGGTCCAAAAAGGGTAGTCCGAACTTATTTCGGGGACCCTAGAAGTACCAGCTGAAAATGAGCTGATGGCCGCATATAATAGATCAGAATATTTGTTCGCTAATAAACTCAATATAAAAGACTTCTTATTGTTATACATTTTCAATAAATAATTTTAATACTTGTGTGCAGCACAGCCTAAAGTTGTTAATTTAATTATTTGTAGCGCTTTAACTGTTCATCACAGCTTTTTTATTAATCATTAATTTATTAATTAAATTCCATCTTTTTGATATCATTTTATTTATTTATTTTTGTTGCTATTATTATATAAGACAAAATCAAAATAAGTTATAAATAAATATATTTTTAATTTATATGTTTTATACAAAAATAGTCTATTAATTAATCCAATAAAGATTTTTTAGAAATTGTGCAAACATTTTAAAATTATATTCAGACATATAATCAGAAAAAATTTACTTTAGAAAGAAGTTATCAAGAATTCGATTATTGGCCGATATATTGATTGTTATTTTAACCTCGATTTAATAGAATTTTATATTTCTAAAAATATTCAAAAATTGAGTCATAAGACAACAAAAATAAATTTAATTTCAAATATTTTATAAAAAAATCTATTAATCATATTTAATAAAGAAATATATTGTGACCTGCTCAAAACTAGTCTGGATTGACCAGACAGTCAGGGAGGTCAGGGAGGACAGTCAGGGAGGGAGTCTTGTTGAAGAGGTTATGTAGACAGTCACCAATCTGTTCCCGTTCGAGACACCGGCGGAGGCCAAGAGTTGAGGACACACAAAGTGTAACATAAAATAAAACTATTTTATTGAGGCTTAAAACATACAACTATTCTGTTTGAAAGTTAAAAATCTAAGAGAGAGAAAGCTATGGAAAAGTGGCTGAACAGCGGCTTCAGGAATGCATACACTGGTATTGCATATTAAGAATCTATTAGTCATTGATAAACAATTAATTAGTAGTACATTAGTTCTATGAGAAGCGGTAATCAGAACAATAACTTTTATAGCGATTTAAGCGGATGTGAAACTCGATCGTCTCACTCTTTGGGGTCGAGAAGGCTCGGCTCACGGCGGAAATAGGGTTCTGGTTTTGCGATCATGGCGTTGACTGGTCCGCGGATTTCGACGACTTGAGGGTCCCTCGTATTTAGGAGTTAGTTTTTTGACATCGGTGCGATTTTATGGAATGCGATGTTTGAGAGGTCACCATTACGAAGAGCCAACGGATGGTGTGTTTTGTCGAAAATTTTTTTTAATTTTTGAGCTTAAAAGCGTCTGAGCGCTCTTTAGCGACGAGACGAGCTTCACCAACTGAAGGCGAAGTTGTCAGAAGTGAATCTGATCTGATGGATCCTTGCCACCGTTGCCAAATCCCATAGATGGTAATGTTAAATGATGCGCCAAGGAATGCATTTCCATACAACAAACTTGAAGAGAAGAGGAGAGTAGATTTTCAAAAGATCCCATGCTAAGCAAAGCCTGAATTTTGGGTGCGGACTCTGAACTAAGGCTTAGCTGTAGAAAATCACTAGTGTTCCGCCTAACCCGTTTCAAAAATTTTCTAAGTCCTGAACTTTTCCTTAGTACGCCACATAAAGAATCACTATGAGTTGATTTGGGTCAGGTCATGACCTTAACTATTAACCCTTGACCCTTGACCTTTGACTTTGACCTTGACCTTGAAGAGGGAAAAGTTCGTCTGTTGCAAAATGGGGTCAAGAACATATGGTGTGAAGGTTCATTTAGGTCAAATGAGTCTCATAGAATTTGCTGTAAATCCCATAGATGGTAATGTTAAAGGAATGCATTTCTATACAACAAACTTGAAGAGAAGAGTATAATTACCACCAGAATTAAAGTGATTATGGTCAGTATTCTTGTTATAAGTAAATTCTGAAATTTATAGATAGAGTTCATCAAGCTGAACTCAGAAATATTGAAATTATTATCTTGAATTAAATTTTCTTGCTAAGATTAGATAAAGTAGAAATACTTAGTCAAGCTTAAATGCCATGAGATTTTGATATTTTCATGGTGAATTTTGAATTGTTAGATTAGTGAGGTCTGTTTTATATTGTTATAAATTTTCTATTATTAAAATTTGATGAAGTTAAATTTAAGGCATTTGATTGTTTTTTATTTAGAAAATTATGAATTGACATCTATAATTTAACAATAAATATCCAAAAGTTAAAAAGCTGTTTTCTAAAAAATCAGATATTTTATATTTTTACTTTAGTTTATCAACAGAATAGCACAAAATAATGTCGTTTTAATTCCTGAACCTTATGGAAAATACGGCATTGAATTAATTTAAGGGAGATCTAGAATAACAAATCGCTTAAACCAGTTAATCGCAACGAGACACCTTTGAGGCACAAAATGAAACATTGTTCATGCACAAGCATAAACAAACACCATGTTCAGCTTAGATGAATAGAAACTTTCAACTTAAAAACAATAACAAATTTATTCAATGAACTTTATGATTGTCAATTTAATGTGTCTTTTCATTCTGTTTAACGTAATTGAATGTTTGTTTGCAAAAACTTAGATTCAAGTCTAACTAGACACTAACAATAAATAGCACAATGATTTTTAGACCCTGAGTGACTCGTTGCGGTAGTATGGCTTAAACTATTATTCCATATATCCTATGAGAGGTCCACACTAACAAATACCTAATAAACTAACCTGTGCTCCAATTATCATTTACTTCAACTGCACCGACGGCCTGGGCGGTTGTTCCCGGTCACGTCGATATCTACACACATTATGCCGAGTCTGGGTTGACAATACACATACCCTTTGGTCAACTCGAGGCTTCGGTCGTCTCAATATTTATAAAAGAATCGGGTAGGTCTATAAAAATTATCCATGAGAATTAGAATAAAAACAATTATTTGACGAGTTTAAAATTCCTAAACCATCTGTTTCTACATTGGAAAGCTAGAAATAATAGGCCAAGGTCCGCTTTAACGGACTTACTTTTCGATATCCTTGAATTGACTTCGAGTCGGAATAGCTTAAGTCTCTTCCACATTGCCCTCCATATAGTACTTACCCGACCAGACAAAGCGCTCCTTCTGGACGTCATATGTGCTGCAAGTATCGTCGGCTGGCTGCATTTTTTCTTCATTCTTTTTCTTCATCGCCAAAAGAATGAAGAAAAGATGCACCAACCTTGAACTTGTCAAACTTTTCCCTAGGTATTAAACTACATTCGTAATACCATTGGACCCAGTCTTTCATCTCAGGAATCTTATCCAGGGGATTGCGGATTGTCGAAAACATAGTGGTCAGTGGGGGTAATGGATATTTACGCGTCGCAAAAGTACTGACTCTTTCAGGAAATTCGCAGTCATTCAGAACTAATTGGTTTCAAAAATCAATTAAAGGAATGGCGTCTTAATGTGTGCTTAATTGAAACACAATTATCAACTGAATCGGTTTGATTCGAGATCTTTTAAAAGACAATACTTACTAAAACTCAGATCATCGCCTATAAAATTAAAAAGATAATTTTATTTAGGACAGGTCAATTTGTGACACTTTTTCATTATATTAAATCTAATATTGAATAGACGTTTAGTCACTTTACCTTTCTTGATCTTATCCTTCTTAAAGAGAAAGGTCGCGTTAATGGCTTTAATGGCTTCGTCAGACATTTTGTTAAAAAACTGCTGAATGTTTGCTGAAATTATTGAGACGTTTGGAAACTTTGCAAATAATGATTAGTTAAATGAAATGAACGACTAATTTAAGCCAAATATGCAAATATGACGTCGACTTAACTAAAGAGTATTAAATTCACCCAAAAACCAATTATTTGTTTGGCGGTCGTTTCGTCTTTAATTTAATGTAATAATTTTTAAAGCACTGCCGCCATCTTTCTCAATGGCGGCTAAAAATCAACCATTTTGTCCTTATTTTAATAAACTTAGAAGTGTCTTAATTGATGTCCATATTTCAAGTGAACAAGAATTTAATGAAAAAATCACTTTTAAATCAAACTTTTTTTAAAACTGATCTCAAAGGCAGACAATATTCTGTATTAAAACTCTTGAGTAGTAAAGACATGGGATAAGGACAAGGATATGGTCTGCACAACAGCAGGAAGTTCTGAGACTATGACTGATTGTATTAGCACTTCAGTGAAGACAAAAGTAACTGAAGAGATGGCAACAAAAGGGTCAGATTTGGCAACAGATAAACCATCGATGACTAAGAATTCAACTACTGTTGCGATGACAGAAGACTCAAATAACACAGGTCCAAAAATAATTTCAATAGGATTTTTAAAAATTATCAAGATAAATGTGGTTTATTTAATGAATTGGTTGTTAAGGTTTTGCTTGATTTCGAGTCAGAAAACTAAAGGTTAATTATTATTCTAAAATATTTTACAATATTTGAATGAGCCGGATCTTTTTTATAGTTTAACTATTTTGACTCGATTTTGATTTAATCTTGAAAGAAACTTTTGCAGAAATTCAAATTATCAAATTTTTGAAAAACAACCTTGATTACAACAATTGTGTTGTGATTAATATTTAAAAGAAATAAAGAAATAAATTTTAAAATATTTTCAGACATATTTGAACAAATCAGTAAAAAATAGAAAAACTTTAAGAAAACTTCGAATACTTTTACCTTATACATTGTTATAACATGTTGTGAATACTAACTCGAATTGGATCGAGTTTTTACCGAAGCTCACGTACCTTTGGGAGAACTTTTACCGAAGAGGCCAGACCAGGACCGATCCTACGGCCTAAAACAAGTTTACTCCGATCGCTTCTCCTTACCTCTCCAATGAGGAATATTACTTCTTCGGCGACCTCAGATTACCAAAAGTGGTCAGTGACCAACTCCCGAAAAAAGCTTAAAATTTTTGGTTTTAAAATTTCTTCAATAAATATAATTTTTAATATGTTAATAATCTATTAAAATTTCTATTAAATCAATTAATTGGTGTTTGAATTTAATTATTTTATTGATAATAAGGTTTTCTGAAGATAACCTGCAAATATGAAGTCTGTGCGGCCTATAGTTTAAATTTTATGAACATTTAAAAAAGTTGTTCTGAAAACCGATTTTGAGTGGCCCGAAACGAGGACTTCCAGACATTTGCGACATCAAGTTCTTCAGCCATTAAGCTTTATTTAGTGTCCTAAGAGTTTCTAATTGGTCAAAACCTAAAACCGCTACTTTTCGGGAGGGTCAGGACCAGAGGGGCCGCTGTTGCATACCTGCCAGCGCGCAGTTGGCGAAATTCTGCTCAATTTTGTGAGGCGTAGAAAAGACGCCAAGAGGACTATTGGAAGTGACGGCAGCTAGTTCGGGAGAAAAAGGGATCGAAATCTGGAGTCGAGACGGACTTTTCCTCCAGAATCCAGAAAACTCGCCAAAACCGCTTTAATCCAGAAACTTGCCAAAAGTGCCCGAGTAAAGGATTTCTCAAACGCGCGACGACGGAGACGGCTTAATAGTGAACAGCGAAGATCGCGAGCTATTGGAATTAAGAAAAATCGCCGAAAGCGCCAGAGTTCAGAAACTCACCAGAGCGCAGAAAACGCCAATAGCGCAGACACCAGAATTTAAGCAATAGACGGAAGGCCAGAAAAGGCTATACATCGAGAGCCGAGATCGCGACTCTCCATACTCGCCGACAGCGTGAAGATTAAAATAATAAAATTGAGAACAGCGAAGATCGCGAGTTCTTTGATTTCAGAAGAATCGCCAAAAGCGCCAGACCTCAGAAATTCTCCAAAGCTCCAGAGCGCTGAAAATCGCCATAAGCGCGAACACCAAGAATTTCATCAAAGTCGGGAAGTCAGAAAAAGCTATATCTCGATAGCCGGCTTTCGCGACTCTTCAAACTCGCCAACAGCGCAAAGTCAAGATAATAAAACTGTGAATAGCGTGTATTGCGAGTTTCCAAACTCGCAGAATCAGAGACTTGTTATTGTGCTGAACACTCACTGGCGGAGATTGCGAAATCTCAGTGTCACCAATTCCGCACAAACACTCCATAGCGAAAAGCGCTGAAATAAAATTATCTCTAAATCTGCAACTCTCCAAACGCGCCCGAGACGAACATCGAAGACGGCGACTAAAAGAAGTTCTCCAACTGCGCACACAACATTGGCGCGGACTTGACAAAAATTCGGAACGAGTATCGTTGGCACTCCAAAAGCGGAACAGTTATATTTAGCGCGGAATTCGAGAGTCACCAAAAGCGCGTCGATAGTCAAAGCGCATTTCGCAACTAGTTTAATATAAGTCTCATAGCAAGTGATACACAGCTCCCACTCAATATATAAGTCTATACACATCAGTAGCGGACAAGGGCCGCTAATTTCCCCAAACGCGGACAGTAATTATTTGGTGCGCGCATTGAGAATTTTCTAAAAGGCGCACATAGAGATAAAAAGAGTGCGAAGTTTTACTCTCCATAGTCGGAGTCAAAGTCGTCGCGCAGTTCGCGACCAGTTAAAAGAAGCGCACATAGAGATAAAAGTTCCAAAGTTTTTATTCCCCATATACGGAGTCATAGCAGTCGCGCGTATAGCGACAAATTTCAATTGCGCGCATATAGTCGACGCGCAATAAGCGCTATTTCACAAACAAAGAGTCAAAGCTGTCGCGCAGTTCGCGACCAGTTTATAATACAAACACTCACTTATTGTGAGCGCAGATAACGTCAAACTTTAAGGGTAGACATACATTGTCTGAGCGCATATCGCGAAGTCGACAAAGACGCGCTCACACAAAAGTCTAGTCGCGCGTATAGCGACAGTCTCCATATACGCTAACCCAGTCAACGCATATCAGTGTAGCCGATATTGCGAACTATTTAGTACAGTACTATCTCAGTTATTTCATTCTGTTGGTGCTGAGTCAATTGGGTGCTATAACTGATTTATGCTATAATCGATTACCATTCAAAACTCAATGAAAATAAGACAGTTTTTGAGAAAACAAAGACATTTATTTGAAAACTATGCAAAGTATTGATCAATAGATGTTTTCTTAAAATATTTGGGGTTTTAATAGAAAATGATTCTCTAATTTATTAATCAAATCATGAGTTGATTCCTCTCCTTCTGTTTGGTAAACATATTTTCTGATCAGTGATATCGCGTTGAGAACCTGACATTTCTTTAGAGATTTGACATTAGAGGAAGTGTTGCTCTCATACTCTTTAATAATGTTTTGTCTGTTAGCCTTAATCTTCGAGATATTATTTGAATTGATTTTGTTTTCAAAATATCGGACAATATCTTCGTGTGATTTTATTTCTTCCAAAAATTTTCAACACTTTATATCTGGTCTCCAATTCAATGGATTTTCTTTTGGCTTTTTTAGACATTTTTATCACTTAATGATGCACTTAATTTGAATCAAAATTAACACTACTTTTCAATTATTTGCCAAAAGCGTGGCTTTTTAGACAACAAATATTCAATACATGACGTCATTTCTTGTTATAAGTGAATCATAGAGTGTATTAGTTGGAAAAAGAAAGTGCTAAAAGTGATTCTCTGCTATAATCAATTCTGCTATAATCGATTGCCTTTATCATTAAGATACCCATAGGATCTGCCGGTGCTAGCACAATCACCTGCTATAATTGATTTCTGCTATAACCAAATCTAAAATAACCGAGATAGTACTGTACAACATATTTTAGTGTGAAATAGTTTGACTGATATTTTGAGAGAACCGTATAAGCGATCGACAAGTGAAGTGAAGTGTAGTGAACCACAACCAAAGGCATATCAGAAGTGAAGACAATAGTGAAGCGGGAGTCGGCGAGAAAACTCGTGCCAACGCGGAGATCGCGAAAAATTGAAAAACAATTGAAAAGTCACTACACGGAATCGGACTCCCCTTTATATGTAGAATTTGACCACCGGATCCGATTTTCTAATTTCTAAAATTTTTGTGAAAACTGCCGATAACTCTTTATTTACGGCACTTACGACATTTATTTGCTCGAAAGGCATGAACCAAAGGCCGGACGCATCCGTCCTGCAATCAGCGGACGAAAGAAGGAAAACTTGATTTTTCGCCAAACCCGCCAAGTCGTCAGACACACGAACACAGAGGCCAGAGTTGGCAAAAAACTCGTGTCGACGCGCAGATCGCGAAAATTCGAACTTTTAGTGAAAATTCACTATACAGAAACGGATGCCCCTCTATATGTAGAATTTGGCCACCGAATCCGTTTTCCCGAATTCAAACATTTTTGAGAAAAACATTTTATTTTCGAGACATAATCTAAATTCAGGCCTTCTATTTATTTACTATTATGAAAATTTATCGGAAATTATAAAAAAAATACAATTTAAATGTTTAAATGTATAAAACACTTCTTCACCAATGCCTAAAAGTATCGACTGGTTCCGAAATCAAAAGAGATTTGCATTAAAATTGGTTGATAGAGAGGGATATTATTATTTCGGCTTTAAAGAGTTTTGTTTGAATCAAGCTACGCGCCTTTACCTGTCTAAAAAGGTACCGAAATGAATTTAGTACTTTATATGGTAAACTTATCTAAAAAGGTACTGAATTGATTTTGGTGCTTTTTATGTTAAGGTTATCTAAAAAGGTACTAATTTGGATTTGGTACTTTTGTAATAGAATTATCTAAAAAGGTACCATAATGTTTACAAATGTAAAGGAGTGTTAATTTCCACTACAACGGTATTGGGGGGAAAAGCCAATTTGCAATAGGAAGATGTAAATTGATAACGCTTGTAACCTAGTTCAGGTGGG
>JAQIWP010000740.1:0-20799 GCA_034695525.1 Euzetes globulus | reverse complement strand
CAATTAATGATTTCATAAATCCATTCATTTATTAATTCATTTGACTTTCAGTCGATTTACTCTTCAAAACACTATTTCTTTCCAATAAATGTAAACAAACTCTCATTTGATATCAACGCGAAAAATGGCCGACAATTCAGATACTGATAAACAAAAAGACATTGAATCGAAAAAAGATAACGATTTGGAAGTGACGGCTAAAGATCACAACGACATGAATGCCGCCGAAGACATAAAAGACACGGAAGAGGATTCACAAGATGTCAAGTCATCTGATTTGGTACGACTATTAACGGTTCCATTACTGAAAATGTTTAAAAATCACTTTATAATTGTTTTCGAGGAATTACTCTTTATTTGAATGATTTGTTTTTCTTCTTATTTTGTTATTTCTTTTATTTGATTTTGTTTTCTATTTTTATGCGTTTTTAGGCCAAACCTATCCCAAGTCCGGTAAGCCTTCAATTGTTTCCATTATCTTATCGTTTGTTTCTTTTATCAATTTTGCGATAAATTCCGTTTCCTTTTCTCTAAAATAATTAAAATTGTGACCAAATTGTGAACAATAGGAGAGTGAGTCTGAAAAGCGGTGCACTTCTGCTTCAAATGCCGGGGAATCAGAGTATGAGAGCGCTGACGACGAAGAGGTCAAACGAATGGACAGCTTTGATGACACCACTGCTGACACACCAGAAGATTCAACAACTCAGTCAACTGATCAAAATTGTCTACAAAATACTGAAGATTCTGCTGAAACTCAACACAATTCTAGTACTGAAACTAATGACCAAAAAGTTATAAATCCGGACCAAAATGTTTCTAATTCTGAGACAAATGAAGAAATCGCTTCAGAAAAGAGAAGCGAAATTTCAGAAAATACTTCACAAAATATTAGTTCTCAAACACAAGAAAATTTCGACAATAATTGTACTGAAAATACAGAACATCTGGATAAGAATATAGAAGATATAGAAGAAGATAATAATAATGAAAGCCATGAGAATCAGAATAAAGAGATCAAAGAAACAGAAGAGAAAATTGAAGAATTAAATGAAAAATCAGATTTGAATCCAGAAGGAAATGAAGTGGATGTCAATGAGGAAGAAGTAAATGAAATCGATGATTTGGTTGACGAAGAGGGAGGACGGGAACAGATCGCTGATATCGATGATGAGTACGAAGACATGGATGAGTCAGAAAAATGTTCTGGAATTAGTGACAATGAAGAGTTAGCTGACAGAGACAATGACGATATGGACGCAGAAGAACGACAACAAGGAGACGGGGAGGTCAGCATTGATTGCTTTTTTGTATTGATTTATATTGAATTTAATATCTATTCGATAGGAGAGTAATGGCTCGCAGTCCAACTTAAGAGACAAATCTTTAGATCACGACGAAGACAAAAGAAATCCACAGTATATTCCAAAAAAGGGGCCGTTCTATGAACACGATGACAGAGCTATGGCTGCCGCAGCATTGTCTGAGACAATTGTGGCTCAAGTAGTGGAAGAGACTCCTCCAAAAGCAGTGATCGTCGCAAAGAAGTCAATTGACACTGAATCCAATCAGAAAAAACCCAAGAAAAAGGTTTGGGTCGAAGGCGATAAATGGGGACACGACCTCTTCCGCGAAGACGAACAGACGCCTAAATCTAGAGATGAATTGGTCAACACATATGGTTATGACATTCGCAATGAAGATAATCCGCCCAAAGCTAGAAGGAAAAGGCGATACGCCAGGGGTCCCATTAAATATACGCGTCAGTGGCAGGACGAGAACGCCTATGGCAGGGGTCGGGCATCGCCTCCACCTGAACGCAACGAACGAAAAGACCGCAAAGAACCCAACGATAGAAATGAAAGGTCAGTCCCAAGAATTAACTCAAGTGATCGCATATCAAACGACAAGTCTGGAAGTGAACGGCCTTCTAATGAAGCAAAACATAGGGACGAACGCAAGGATTTCGACAAAAGAGACGGTAATGAACAGAGAGATAGTTATGACCGAAAGGATAAACTCGATCGCAAAGACAGATCTGAACGAAGAGATAAATACCGAATACATGATAGAAGTGAAAGAATTAATCGCTCAGAAAAGAGTAATGAATCCACTCATAAGAAGGATAGGTTCAGAAACGACAGACCTCTGAATGAAAATCGAAAATTTGATTACGAAGAAAGTGTTGACAGAAGGGATAAACCCTTTTCTAACGATGACTTTCCGGAATTGCCCAACAATGATTTGCGCAAAAAACTCAATTCAAGCCAAAGTGGAGCCCAACCCGAGGTCTGGAAATCAAATAATAGGTTTAGTGGTGAAAGCGATGACCAAACGAATAATGAGTACAAAACAGAACCCATGAAAATAATCGAAGCGATCGAACACAACAATAGAGCCGTGGCTCACAACGACCCCAACTCTCCTAATGTCGTCCGAACTCTAACTTTCGAAAACTCTAAGTATTCTCAGAGGAGGTCTTCTGGCAATTATGACTACGAAGAAGAGAGAAGCGCTGCCCGGACCAGAACTAGGAAAGGTGCTGAAGTAATCGAGAACTCGGGCCGTCCTATAAGGAAGGCCAATAATAATGTGAATTATCCGAACTTTAGTCACGAAAGGAAAGAGTCGAACGATAATTATCGCAATAATCGGAATAATGTCAGAACTGAACGAACGGAACGGCCTTTTCTTTCAGAAGAGTCCAACAGAAATGTTGAACGATATTATGAGGACGACTACCGGAACCAAAGGGACAGAGAATCCAATTATATTATTGAAGCTAATATTGGTCTCCAGAAGATGACAATCGAAGATAAGTCTCAGGTTATCAACAGGACTAATGATAGCGAACAGACCCGCCCTAAAAGATATTCCTCACTAAGACAACAACAGCAAAGAGTGATTCCGGAAAATATGGCGAACATCACATCTAATACTCAAATATCACAAACGAGTGATAACCACAATATAAATGCGCATCAATTCTATGACTCGCATACCATCCAAACGACCGCTTTTTACGCCGAGACGTCGTCCCCGCGAACCACTTATCACACCTTTATATCGCCCACTGCTACAGATGCTGGCCCTCAAAGCCATCCCTCAACTTTTATGCAACAACAAATACCACAACCTATACCACAGCCAATACCACAGTCTATACCACAGTCTATACCACAGTCTATACCACAACCTATACCACAACCAATACCCCAATCGATACAACAGCCGATACCACAACCTTTACAGCAAAGATATATACCACAACCAAATGCTCCGACTGGTGCTGGCGACACAGGCAGATATATGCCGACTGCAGTTCCGCCCAATGTCGTCACATCTCCAATACCTACACCTCAAATGGCACAGCCTTTACCTCAAACAGGACCTGTGCCCCCTCCTCCTCAGCAAGTAATTTCGGCGCCCCCGCCGGGAACTACATATATTCCTTCGGTCAGCTTCCCTTCTGGTTATCCTCAGTTCCCTCCGGCACCTCAGCCCACACACGTGCCTCCCGGGTACCCGGGACATGTGAGCGCACAGCAGCCATCACCTCATCAGTTGGCAGAGCTGTACAGAGGAGGAGTTACCTATTATGACCCTCAAAGTCAGCAACAAAACGCTGTTCGACAAGTACCACAAAGACGTCCAAAGGCTGCCATACCTATAGTTCCGCCGCCTGACCCCCATTCCAGTGAAGGCGATGGAGACAAGTCTTATGTATCTGTAAATAGTTAAGAGTGTGTCCTCACTTCTAATGCAATTTTGTTTCATTTGTTCAGTTTTTAGTTAATTTTGTCATTTGTTTAGTGATTCTTATATACCATATACTCATTCTTTTGTGCAAATCCTTTGGTTTGCATTTCATTTCAATATTTAATGTATTGTTTCTAATAATTTTCTGCACAAAAGGAATCATTTGTTTTCTGATTTTTATTTGAATACTAAATACATAAATCAATTATGCGATTAATTGTATGAATCGTTCGGTGCTTAACATTATTTAATAGAAGTTTGGATTTTAATCACAAGTTCTCGAAATTTTTCTATTGTCTAATAATATTTGAATTTAAATATGAATTGATTTTATGCTAATTTATTTAATTTTTAGTCTAATTCAATGTATTTTCCAGTTTTCTTATATATTTGTTTTATCCACAATTCAATTAAAATTAGTCAAAACTAATGTTTTGCTCATTTGCTTCATATCTGACCCAACAGTTCCTTTCCAACGATGATTATCGCGATAACAGTTCACCAATAAATGTAAAAATTATTATTGTCTTATGAAACCTGTCGGATGTCTGAGAATATCACGCAATTCATGCAATCCATGCAATCCAGTGACAGATGTTTTATACAAATTACAGTCGAATCGCGTTTTCCTGATTATAATGTTCTCAATGTTTAACTATACATAAGTGTGAACATGGAATTGATACTATGATCTAGGTCAGAGTCAGACTACCAAATACTTTTAAAAACTTGTATATGAGCGCAAAAAAGGGTGCAGTATTGAAGCCTAGACACAACAAGCAAAATTGAGTCCACTTTAGAATAGAGAATCCAAGTTAATTAACTTTTTGAATAGAGCTACTATTAAATCATTCAAAATTATTATATAAATCGTCAAAATCTTTAATAAATTATTTATACAAAAGAATTGCTAATAAAAGAGAATGAACTTGAAATCCAAAAATAGTCTTGTCTTTGATGTAAAGTGTGATTAGACTGTGGTTCTAAAGCACAGGTATCTGACGTTTGCGCACAAAAACATTGAAATTCAATTCTTTATTTTCAATTGTCTGACACTTTTTGCGTGATTTTGATCGAAAGGTAGATTCTTGAGAAATGGCCACTTCTTCGGGTGAGAAACTGAATTTGGATTCGGATATAAAGCGTGCGATCGAGTTATTGGAAAAACTACAGCGAACTGAATATAATGCTTGGATTCAAAGGTATTTTCTTTGCATTGTTTACAATCTCTTAATCTTGTCCTTCATTGTATACCTCTGTCTATGTAGTGATGTGTCGGTCCAGAAGTTGTCTGCACTTCAGAAAGTACTCGAAAGTGATTTCTTTAGTGCTGTTCGAGAAGTCTATGAAAGAGTTTATGAAACGGTTGATATCAGTGGCAGTCCGGACATCAGAGCTTCGGCCACAGCCAAAGCCACTGTCGCTGGTATTACACAAACATATTGACCAATAAGTTTAAATCCAATGATTGGTTCTTATTTAGTGTTCGCCGCATCTGAAGGTCATTCCCATCCCCGAGTCGTAGAACTGCCCAAAACGGAAGAAGGGCTCGGCTTTAATGTAATGGGTGGTCGAGAACAAAACTCTCCTATATATATTTCGCGTATAATTCCAGAGGGAGTAGCCGATAGGCAGGGAGGCCTTAGAAGAGGTGACCAATTAATTTCTGTGAATGGCGTTAACGTCGAGGGAGAGAATCACGAAAAAGCCGTCGAATTACTTAAGGCAGCCGTCGGTAAAGTTGTTCTTGTCGTCAGATATACCCCTAAAGTGTTGGAAGAAATGGAAATGCGTTTCGATAAACAAAGACAAATGAGAAGAAAACAAAATCAATGATTTGTTGACTATTTTTAATTTGTTTAATATTTAAAATAATTGTCTAATAATTTAAATAATCAGTGAATTTGTCTCCAATTCGACGGATTATTATATGCAAGAAATAGCGGACAATGAAGTAATAGCGACAAATTCTGACCTTTAATTTGCAAAACAAAAAGACAATTCAAATAATTGATTAGATATTAAGTCATAGTTTTAATTAATAATTACTGTCGACGTTCTGTGCGATAGTTATCCACATCTTAAGCCATGATATCATCTCTTCTTTACTCAAATTGATTGGATTCAAACCTCTCATAAAACAGGCCTTCAATTCGACAAAAAAAAATTTAAAAAAATGAAATTTCAATCAAATGTTTGACTAACTTTTTTGATTTGATCGAAATTGAGTGTTTGAATGCCGTCCCTATCGATGGCCAAATCCAACTCTCGTATGAATCCGATATGATATTCAAGTCGAGACCTCTTTCCCAAAGGAAATGCATTCAAACCATACATTCGACATAAGTTGGACTGCAATAAGTGTAACAAATTATTAACAATTTCCTCGTTTTCTATAATCTTTTAACTTAAATTTGAATTTTATGCAATTTATAGACTAAGTATTAAAATTTGAATTTTTTTTAACAAATACCAAATGTCTTGACTTCAAGTTCTTGAGTCCCAATGGAATCGTAATAAACGTCTGTTTTACGTCCAGTAATTGTTGGACACTCGGATGAGTACCGCTGCCGAGTTTGGCCAACACTACTCTACATTTCTCTTGTAAGTTGTCTTCGAGTGACACCGAAGACAGTTTACTTTGAAGGTGTCTGAAGACTGGCCGATAATAATGCAATCTCTTTGTGTGGTCTATAATCTGAAATTTGTTTCTCTGTTCAATTGTCCAGAAATGGTAAGTAAGCAATTGTTTTGGCATCAGATAAGCCAAAGGGAATATTAGGTAATTAGTGAAAGGAAGGGCAGACACTAAGAGGACAGGACCCACTTTCAACATGTCTTTGGGAGTCTGGAAATAAACCATTAGTTCGTTATAATTAAACTGATCCACTTTTTTGCCGGCAAACAGTTCCCGAGAAATGCGAAAATATTGGAGACTATCATTCGTGAAGTCTTTGGTTCCTAAAGTAAGGATCAATTGATTGTCAGCTGACGCTCAAAGTCTTACAAAGTACTGACCGATTGTGAAGACTCGATATATTTTGAAAGTTTTAGGAAATCTCTTTTCGAGGATCCGTTCATAGCTTTGAATGAATTGAAGAAATTTATTGGATATATATTTCCGAAAACCTGAAATCGGTTTAATGTAGGGATCCGTCGGTTTCCGGCAATTATCACATAATCGACGACAAATATATTTCGTTGAAAACATGTTTTGTGTGGAGAATAGCTATCAGTTTCTCAATTGAAATTAAAAAAATACTTCTAAATAAATAATAGGTTGAAATCAATTGTAACAAAAATAAGATTCAATTGCAACTCGAAAACCGGAATCGCAAAGAATCGAAGCAAAAAATTCATTGCTTTTAAACTCTATTTACAGACAGAATATTAGGGAAATGTGCAAACATTAGATGTCTCTGATTGTGGACATAGGGATCGCCAAAGGGGTGTAATCACAACATTTCGTCATTCAGTTGACCAAATCATTCCTCAAGTTATGAGTAAATTTGGAAACCAGAGAATTGATCCCAGAGTTTGCTGGTATCGTTTGGGCAATAAAATCAGGAAACAGATTAATAAGGCTTTGGATACAAATATAAACAATGAGAAAGACATCAGTGAATTGAATGAATCTATCGATGGCTTGAAGAAAGTGATCCAAACCGAAGACGACAACAAACAATTGATTTCTTACGACAATTTGACTCTAATTCATAAATATTTACAACGAATCGACTCTAAATATGAACTATATTTCTATCAATTACTGGATGAATGTCGGGTTGTATTACCACAAACTCGAAAGGTTTGTATTCAATTGATTTTACGATTAGTAGCTGTTATTATCATTTATTGACTAGAATAAGGAATTAGAGGACAGACTGCTTGAACTGAATTGCAAACAATCAAATAGAGACTACAATACGATGACTAATGGAATCAATCGAGTCGTTGGTTCTTCTGTCAGTTCATCAGAACAAACATCGATTGGCAGCGAATGTGAGCACAAATTTTTCAATCATATCATTGATTTTGATTTCAATTAATGTCTTTTCTCGGAAAAGTGCGAAAAATACGGCCGACTTTGATAGCAGTGGCCAATGCTTTCCTGACAATCGGTGGAACCTTTTTCTTCGTCTATAAAGCGGTGGAGTATTCGCTTCCGGAGCCCCACATATCAACTGTATATTCAAATGATTTGCAAGTTATTCTATTTTCTAAATATTTTTATACTTCAATAGCAAGTACTGAGTGGACTCTTCGGCGCATTGATTGTAGCCATGGCTGAGATGTACTTTTTGGTCAGAATTATTTGATTCATTAATTTATTTTTCTTTTAATAATATATAAATACATTTTGTATATAATCGGAAACCAATAAACAGATGATTATAAAAGGTTTATGGCATGATTTTCAAATGGATGTGATTGTCGTCTTCGGGCAAACCATTTGATGACTCATTACTGAACAGTTCGACCGGAACTGTCAGCGGAGTCTTCTCTGGCATAAGTAGAGCTGATGGTTGTCTTCGTGATTCCAAATGTCTTTCTAATTCTTCAGAAGTCATGTGACCATCAATTGTGCTGTTGACTGAAGAGGTGCTGCTCACCGATGCCTTCGACGACTGCGAACAAGAGGCTAATGATTGGGAGAGCGCTAATGACAGCTCGCTTTTGATTATAGGCATTGTCATCGTTGAAGTAGTGATCGATGTTGAAGAAGTAGTTACTTGAGTGGCCACGGCTTGGGTTTTAACCTGGCCTGGCTTCCCTGTCGAACAACTTCTGGACCGACTGGCGCTCGCATTAGGGTTGCTCTTCTTCTTTCGGGAAGTGTTGGAACTGCTTTGTGCTTCACTCGTCTCATTTGTTTTCTTCTTCTTTACTTCCAATTTTCTGGACTCAACCTCTGAGTCACTGGAAATGGTGTCTTCAGAATCAGAGGTCGAGGATTCGATTTTCTCGTATTGTAAGAGTCGGTCCAAAAGGTAGGACTTGTCTCGACTCACTTGAAGCAGTTGTCGTTCGGCTTTTCTCAGTTCTTCGGCATAACTCTCGTTCTCCTGAATGACAACAAAATTAATGATTTTTAGACAATTCATGAAAATCTGATTTTTGTCAACAAATTCATACATAAATCAAAAGTTTTAATTTTCGCTTCAAATTAATGTACTTCTGTTTGAAATCAATTTTATTATTAGTTTTAATGTCGTCAGAAATTGGCATTTCTTTGTTATTATTCTTCAGACAAATGTTTTAATTAAATATTTGACAAAATTTGAATTTTGAATGATTTAAAAGACATAAACAAAACATTGAATTTCAATACAAATATTACGACTAAAAAAGCAGTGAATTGAGTGAATCGAATGAAACATTTGGACGAAAACGTGTTTTCACTCAAAATTAGAGACTTTTAAATGCAATTCAGGTATTAATGAGACCAATATTATCAACATTTTTGTCACTATTATCTGCAGATGTTTTTCTTCTAATGTCTTATGTAATTAGTGTCCAAAACAGCGATTAAATAATAGTTTAAATTAAGTCGAATATGAACTGAAACGCCGATTAAGCGACCGATTGATTGCTTATCCAAAATGATGGCCAGAAATCCCGACGTCTCGCACATCAATGAGCGAAGACTTCGACCAATTTATGGTCAGTTCTTATAATTTAGTTATTGTTTCTACTCTTTGGTCTCTAATTGATTTTTAAGCTCATATTTAAAGCGAAAATAAATTTTAAATCATTTCTTTATTTAATAGTTATTTGTTGTAATTCTTATCAATTTTTGCCGATTTTTCCGTTTTTAAATTGTTTTTAAATTGTTTTTAAATGAAATGAAGTGAAAGTAATTAATGATTTGAATTATGTTTAGATAGAAATTAAATTAATATTTGAGTCAACAATTGTTTGATAATTTGCCGCTTTTAAGAGAATGAATGATAATTTGATTGTTTGATGAATAGATTGTTTGGATTTTGGAAACAATAAGAAAGCTCTTCAGGAGGCGGACAAAGTCCTTAAAAAACAAAAGGATTTGTTTTGTGCCAAAGTATTGAAGGCTTTGGCGCTCTTAAGAATGGGCCGACAGGAGGAAAGTCTTAAGATTTTACATGAAGTCCAGGGCGAGTCCCCCACCGATGACTCAACACTTCAGGCGATGACTATCTGTTATCGAGAACTCCATAAAAGTAACCCAGAAGTAGATTAGGTCGAATACAAACAATTGAAACGTTTGTTTTTATTTTAGTCGAACTGATAGCCGAGGCCTACGAAAAGGCCATCAAAAAAGATCCGACAAATGAAGAATTGCATTCACACTTGTTTATGGCTTACGTCCGATTAAGTGATTATAAGAAGCAACAAATGGCTGCTATGAGTCTCTATAAACTCAAACCTAAGAATCCCTATTATTTTTGGGCAGTTATGAGTGTTCTTATGCAGGTATGGCATCAGATAACAGTAATTACCATTCATTTTGCTTCTTATATCTATAGGCCATTAGTTCTAAAGAACAAACCATTGCTCAGAAGATAATCCTTCCATTGGCTGAAAAGATGTGTAAAAAGTTTTTGGACGAAAATAAGATGGAAGCCGAGGCTGAGGTCGATCTTTATCTCCTAATTCTGGAAAAGCAAAAGAAATACAATGAAATGCTTAGTCTTATGGAGAGTCCGATCGGCGCTAAACTTAATAATCATTTAGACTTTTTATCGAAGAAAAAGGCAGATCTACTGCGACTCGTCGACAGACATGAAGATGCCTTCGAAGCCTACAAACAACTGATTGATAACAATAGCGATCAAATCGATTATTATTTAGAGCTCATCGATATTGCTGTCAAATTAGACAAAGATTTGGACAAAGAGTTGTCCGACGATCTAAAGACCAATTCGTGTCAATATATATCACAAGTGGTCCGATTGGTTGAGGAATGCATACAAAAGGGATTTAACGGTTCAGAAAAAGGCTCAAATAGTTCTCAACGCCTGAGAGGACCTTATTTGGCAAAAATGGTTTTATTTGAACACTTGAGTCAACGACAAAAAACTTGTTCAGACGTCGAGCATCTCCTCAAACAAATGTCTCACACTATGACTGACCTTCTTTTTCAATATTTCGTCGACTTTGGATCAAAACAGGCGGCCGTTTATGACATGTTCTATATCTTAGACAAAACCAATTTGACTGAAGATGATGTCCAAATTGTAAGCCATTCCAAACTCTTTAGACAATTTCATTTATTCCAATTGAGAAAAGTGATGTTTTTTATGTGCCCGTGCTTTTAGACATTATAAACTCAAAATTAAATAATTACTAGTTAACTAAGGATTAATATCCGAGTTATAGTTGTCAAATTGGCATCTAGGTTCTTAGATTTAAGCTTTTGTACCTTTTTCACAACAGAAGTGTTGACACAAATCTATTCTAATTAATGCTTTCGTTTGAAATTTAGTTAACTCTTCAGATGAAACAATTGGTTTCAAATATAAATGATGACAAAGACTTGAACGAAATGTACAAACATTTATGTTATCACTACATTTGTCACTATTTGGGACAATATGACCACTTAAGTGGTGACAATCGCTCACAAATCGTTCAAAACTTGACAGAAAGATATGAGAATTTCCACAACAATATTGTTGTCAAAAGCGATTTGACGGCAACAGAACCTCAACCAACAGATCCTTATATTATTCTAATCGCAAACATTCTCTTCTCCGGCAATGAATTGGACGACAAAACAATCTCTCAAACGATTCTTATTCTGGAAACGGCTCTCACCAAAAGTGGGGCCAATTTCCACATAAAACTGCTACTAATCAGGTTATACAATATGTTGGGTGCAGTGGGTGCTAGTCATACACTAATCGACTCACTTGATATCAAACATATTCAATACGATTCTCTCGGATATCTGTTCACCACTCCTATGATATGCGGCGCTCACTTCACTACCAGTTGTCAGATATTGGGGAACGCACTCAAGTTTTATTCGGCAAACTTTAAAGACGTAATCAATTTGTTTGTCTATTATTTTGATTAATTAATTTGCTGTGAATTTAGACTTTGGATTATCTGATATCGTGTTATAAATTCGGTTCATTTACTAAAGTAGAAGAAATCTTGAATTTAAGGGACAGACTCAACAACTCTTTGCAATACTCTCTTTCGGCCGTCGAACGAATGATTTTGGATCTAATATTGGAACCGAAAAAGTGAGTGAACACAGAAAGAATTCCTTTAAAGATGTTTCGGATACAATGTCGATTCGCATCTATCACAAATTGTTTATTTATTTTCTTGATTTCTTGATTAGTCATTCGTCGACAGAAAATATTATAAATTATATGGAAATCGATTGTGAAAGGGATAAGTTTGAGTGGAATCGTATTTGTGATAATCGAGACTTCAGTGTTATTCGAAGTCATCACCAGAAGAATGAGGAAATGGCCAGAGAAAGACAGAAACAAACTTTCAATGATGAATTGTTTTGGCTTAAAATCAGGAATTTGATTATCAGAACCATCGCTGCCGCACACAATGTCGTCACAGACAGTGTCCACAAAAAAGAGATAATCAATAATAACGATACTAAAAGTGGTACTGAGACTAATGGGACAGAAAAGCGCAGTTCTGTCGACATTTTATCAGAACTTTCGGCTCAATTTCGTCAATACATCGATTGCACCAAAAAAACAAAGTTCACAAAACCTTTGGTTAGTATTGACTCAAATATCTTAATTGATTTAAATGTTTTAAAATGGCTTCTATTGATTGTTGGAATCAGGTTTCACTCGATGGTCCAAATGCCTCACGAATTGCAGCCTTTACTGATTTGAGTCACTTTCAACTTATTTCAAGTCTAATTGATTTTGTAATTCATTTGAATAATGAGCCAAAAGAGGGACTTTCTTTTTGTGGCACCAATTCAGGTGATATATTCGCGTCAATTGTCGACAAATTAGAAGTTTCGGTCAATCAGAATAAGACCTTATTGTCGATTCGGTCGACTTTAGAATTGTTGACTAATGCTATCGAAACGCTCAGTATTTCAATCATATTTGTGGGCATTTGTCAGTCAATTCTAAAGAACAAAATGAATATTTCGAATAAGAAGAGCCGAAGAAAAAAAGATAATTTAGGACCGACTGACTCAGTGTTGATCAGAGAATATGAATCGTTAGTAACCAAACTTAAAGAGTCGGCCACTCGTGTCGAAGCAATTCTCAAATCTGTTGATATTCTGACCGTATTTTCAAATTGTTTTGTTTCGACAATATTTTCGGTTTGTTTTTAAAATAGGAATTTTTTGAAGTTTTGATTAATTGGTTTTTTATTTATAGGAAAACGAATCAGTCTTTTCATGGGTTAAGCAAAAAGTGTACAAAAGTTATATTCAATCGATTCAGGAGTTGTCAGAACTCTTGCAAAACAAGTTATTATATTTAGATTCTCTTCAATTTTAATCCGTTTAAAAAAATTCTTAGATTTTTCTTTTGGTTGCCTTTAAGTCTATTTACCATAATTTCAATTAAACAAAATTTTTCTAACTTTTGGACAATTGTTTACTAAAACATCGAATAACAAAAAATAAATACAAATTATAATTTATAAATATTTCAATGGATTTAAATAAAAGATGATTTTATATAAACAAAAGTTCACTTTTAGCCGTTATGTTCTTATTTTAGGGATAATATGGTAATGGATGAATCCATTTGACCCAGACTTAGACTCTGTCAATCAGTGATCCATTCATTTAGAAAGTGATAAATGTCTTCATATTTTATTTCAATTTGTTTAGAACTGATTCAAAAGTCCAGAAAATCAATGGAAACTTGAAATGAAATAAAAATTAAACATATTTATAGACATTTAGAAACGTTTTGATAAATAATTGTTCAAAAATCTTTGGAAAAAAATCTAAAAATATACAAATAATTGTTTTAACAGTAAATCAATGTCTTCTATGAGACCGAGAATGGGATCGACTTCGAGATCGCGAACGAGATTTAGACAGACGTTTGCTGTGCTTCCTATGCAAACGAGAAGGTGATCGGGAACTACTTCTGGACCTCGACTTTGAATGAGATCTCTTTTTCTTCTTCTTATGCGACTTTTTATGGTCTAATGAGTGACGGGTTTTGTGGTGTCTGTGAGGAGAGTGTCGAGAAGACGACACTTTTAAAGGTTTGTCACTGACTATGAATGGCAGAAGTGAACCATTTTTGGTGCTTTCAAACGACTTATTCGAACGGTTGGCCTCTAATACCAGGTTATCATTATTTCTTTCTGGAGATGTATTTGGAGAGGTAACAGCCACTATAGTGGGCGAAAGGGGCGCACTGTCTGTACTGTGTCTCTGTTTTGGTAAATCTGGTCCATAAGAACTCTGGTTTTCACAAATATTTTGAATCGAATCATTAGTTTTTGTCAGTTCTTTAGATTTGTTTTTCAATAAACTGAGAAAAAGAGTGGCTTTTCGTTTGCGTTCCTCTTGTTTTTCTTTAGCCGCTCTGTCCCTTACGGCCAGCGCTAACTTGTCTTTAAGCGCGTTATCACTCATTCGTTTGGCGACTATTTCTGGATTAGAATTGCGTTCGTCTTCTCTTTTAGATGAAGAACCGATAGTTAGAAGATTATCGTCTGTGCTTACGATCGGAGTTTTGTTATCTTTAGTACTTATGCTGAAACTGACCGCAATCTTAGGCGGATGTGCTTCGAATTTAGTCAATTTCTTATGATTGAGTTTAAGTTGAGCGGCCTGTGCCTGGACTGACCGATTCTCTTCCAAATAGGAAAGTTTGCGCCTAATATAATGGGCGTGATACATATGACCCGGATTTACAAATTCAAATCGACTTTCCCCCAGTTTTCTGATCGAAAGCTCAAATTGTTCGCCATTTTGAGCCACTCTTTGGGCCAACTTTTCGATTATTTGTTCGATTTCTGGCGGAGGAGACGGCAGTAAAGAAGACCAACTGTTTTGTGATACATTTGAACCAAAAATATTGTCTTTAGAAGATATATGAGAAGTACGTAATTCCGATTCAAAGCTCATTTTCTGTATTTCGGGAATAGATTTGGGTGTTTCCGTTGGCGCCTCCGTCTCCTCATTAAACGGAAATCTATCCTTAAAGCTCTTAACGAGTTGTGAATACGAGTCGTTAGTATTTGCCGTTCGCAACAGGTTTGGGATTTTAAAAATGTTTGACTCTTTAGTTTTAGCCGACCCGAGAAGACTTGGATGCAAGTAATGGTCATCATCTGAATCCTCTTCTGAATCAGAATTATCACTGCTTTGAGTTGATTTTGGAATAAATTTCCCGGATTTGATGTTTTCTAAGATATATTTATAGTACGGATAGAGCTCTGAATCGAATGACAAAAAATCAAAATTTTTATTTGAAGACTGTTTTGTCTTCAGAATGATTTCCATTTGCATCCCGTGTTGGCTGACAAACGACGCCGTCTTCTCAATTATATTATGCAGTTTTTGACTCTCAGGCTATAAAACAAATAATATATATCTTAATTTGAAATAAGAGAGGAAACCAACCAAAACAATGTTGTCGGGCGGCGACAGACCAGAGGGTAGTTTGAAGCGATCGCTTTCATCCACTTTTGGCGTTTCCTCAATAATTGGCAAATCAGGGGTAGGAATGACATTATTTTCATCGTAGTTATAACTTATTTGGTTATAAGTGGAGCCATCGGCCAGAGCCAAATGCAATCTTTTCAGTTCTTCTTCTATAGAAATGGTTAATCAGAGGTTAAAAAACTAAAAATCAGACAAAATATCGTTTAGATTTATACCGTGAGAGTCGTCGATATCATTATATGTAAGGTCAGAAAACCGTTCGCCATCGCACAGCCTCTCTATTTCTAACTCCTCAGCACTGAGTTGTTGTCCAGGATTTTTCGGATTGGTTTGGAATTGAGTCAAATCATTGAGATATCCCCTGACGTCAAACCTTTGGTCGTTGGAGAGAACAGAGCAAAGAAACGATTAGAAGACGAAACTCAAAAGTTTTTCCTAAACTTCAGCTAATTTTAACGAATGATTTCTCATATTTTTAATACTGTCTTCATTTGCTATGGAATTAGCGAAACAATTATTCAGTGATGTACTCAAATGTCCTCGAAAACTGTCATTTGTTTTAATGATTTTTCACAATAGTAATCATCAAATTAAACAAATGGTTGAATATTAAAGTTTCGCTAATTCTTAATAATCATTAAAATTATTGCATAGATTTCTATACAATCAATAAATATAATGAAAATTTTCAACGAATTTATTAATAATAAGAAAAGAGTTGAAAAATAGAGTAAACTTATGGTTCATTTGAATCAATCATTTCATTGTAATTCATACCAATCCTTCGGTAATTGATTTATAGAACTGTGAATAGCATTCCATCCGATTGTTATTATTGATTATATTAACGACAAATCACTTCCTGTTCTGGTTCTTAAGGAAAGTCATTATCGAAATTCAAAATTCAATAAAAAAAACGAAAACAAATTGACTCTCATTTGAAGACAACAAAAGAGTCAATCAATTAATGAACAAAATTTATGTTCAAAATAATCATTTCATTTGCTTTTCAATTCAGTTTGTCTTAAATTGGTTCCAGAATTTCAGAAAATTGATTAATTGTTTGATAGCATTGATTGTTAACTATTGACGGACCTGTCAATCAAGTGGTCTGAAGACCCGTTCCATCCGATCAGATGATGGCCGGCGTCCAACTCTTGAGCTTTTCGATCGTCTCGAAACAGTTTACACGAATATCCGAAGACAAACAATTGGTCCAAATCTGTGTCCGATTTCTCATTAAAAGTTTGGTTCGTCTTCTGATGTGACCACAAATGTCTCGGCTCTGAACCAATAGATCGGAACAACGAATACGAACCAAAATCGGAGTCAGAAACGACAGACGACTCCATTTGGGAAACCAATCAATTTTATTGACTCTAATCTCAATTCAATTAATTATTCAAATAATTAATTTCTAAAACAAAATTCCCAAACACCAAATCGCCATTTAAATACACTCTTGGTCACAAACAATGTTACATAAATTGAGTGGTAATAGGGGCAGGACTATTTTGACCCTGATAATAATCTTAACTTGTCAAACTGAAAATAGATGTCGTTTTCCTTCAATAAACAAATTGTAAAATCTATTCGGATGTCAGCAAAAAATTAGTTAAAGAGACAAATCATTAAAAATTTATAAAACAATTGTTTGAATTTTGAAATATTTAGTTTTAATTGACTTTTGTTTCCAATGATTTTTCTTTCATAAAGCTATCAAATGATGAGATTTTTGACACATTTTATACTCAAATAAAAGCCTCACTTTATTTGATTTGTCATCTTTTACATTTTGTTTCAAATTCATTTGACCCGTCTTCATTATTCTATTTGATTTCAATTTTAAGACAATCGATTGAGTAAATAATAAGGTTAAAAGTGTGAAAAGGTCTTCAATATGGAACAGTTAACGCTTCTTATGTTATTATCATTTTCAATGCTCTTCGGCAGCTATTTTTCCGGAACTATTCCAATGGTCTTCACTTTTTCAGAGGTATTACATTTTAATGACTTAAAGAATATTTAATTGAATCTTGCAATTGGGAAGTGATTGCCACCAATTTGCGGTCAATATAATGGCTACAATTTAATGCCAAGTACTAAATTCCAAATGTAGACATCGACTAAATTGAATGCTTACCTAAATGTTTATGTTTTAGGACAAACTCAGACTCTTAAGCGTTTTGGGTTCCGGAATATTAGTGGGAACGGCTCTCAGTGTCATTATTCCCGAGGGGGTCAACACTCTGTACACTTCATCTCATGGTTTCAATGAATTGCCATTAATTTGAGTAAATTTTTAATAAAAATCCATTTATGTCTTGAACTGAATATAGAATTTCATTCACATCTGAAGTCAATGCAAACAACGAATAATACTTCAAAGGGTGAAAGTGATCCGCACTCTGTCATTGGTCTGACTCTTGTGATTGGATTTGTGATGATGCTTCTCATCGATCAAATCGCTAACCGACACACCAGTCCCTCCACTTATAATGTTGTCCTACAAAGCGGTAAATCCCATTAATTTCTACAATTATTTGATTGAATCAAATTGTATCAGAATCTGCCGAAAATGGTGAAAGTCTGTCCACATCTGTTACTCCGAAAAGATCATCAAAGATAACGGCAACCATTGGTTTAGTGGTTCATTCGGCCGGTCAGCCATTCTTTTACAGCTCTTTCCTGAATAGCAAAAGCAATTCCTAATTGTTTACAATCGGTTTATAGCGGATGGCATAGCTTTGGGAGCGGCGGCCACAACATCGCACACTGACGTCGAAATGATTGTTTTCTTAGCCATAATGTTGCACAAAGCACCGGCCGCTTTCGGTTTAGTCACATTCCTAATGCATGAGGGACTCGACAGGACTAGACTTCGGCGACATTTATTGGCGTTCGCCTTAAGCGCACCCATCGCTGCTTTCATTACATTCTTCAGCATAAGTCAGGGAACAAAAGAAGCCCTTTCCGACTATAACGCCACCGGTTTGTTCAACTAATCATTTAATCTTTGATCTAAACCTAATGAGTTATCATTAAAAGGAATCGCGATGTTGTTCAGCGCCGGCACTTTCCTCTATGTGGCCACAGTCCATGTGTTACCAGAGATAACGCAACACCAACACTTGAAAATAACAGAACTGTTAGCTTTAATAGCCGGCACATTCTTGCCCTCACTATTAACAGTGAAACATCATCATTGATCGTATATTAACTTTCCATTAGTTTTTGTTTAAATATTTATTGTTTTCATTCAAAGTTATTTGACTCCAAACATGAGATTCCGTTAAAAATCTATTTTACATAAAAAAATGAGTCAAAGAGTTCTGTGATATAAAAGTGAAAATCAAAGGCTTTTTGGCAGTAATTCAAGTCTTAATGAAATTTTTTGGAAAAACGACAAAAATAATCAAATTTCATGTAATCCATGGACTGGTCTATAATCGATTACAAAAGTATTTGATGAAAAATTGCTGAAGACTTACAGACCTGTGTTTCCAATCAATTTCACTGACATTTGTTCACCAATTCTGAATCAAATATGAATTTGATTTTATGTCAAAATTTATTGCAATAATTCAAAAAAGATCTGAATTTTTAGGATTTTTTTTATTTAATTGAAATTTTACAAAATATTTTGATCAGACATTCCAATAAAACTGATAGATTGTAGCACAGAATACGACTAAAACAGTGACTGACATAAAATTGATTCGGAATAAAGTGCGGAATAAATATCGAGTATCAAAAATGTTGGCAAATAAACCAGTTTTTCTAATTTGTGTTTTCAGGCGATTTTGTTTGACCTGTTCTTTGATCATTTCATTTGGAGGATATCTATCGATCAGATCGAGTGCCGATTCAATCAATGACTCGATAGGCAGTTCTTCTGTCTCTGGAACTCTGGTTAAGAATTGATGTATTGACGGCATATCGCAATCGATGCTTAAAACCTGGTTTTGTTTGTGAAGAACTAACGCCGCCGTCAAATACAATGGCATTAAACTATGACTCGCAATGAAAAAATCGAAAAGTCGAGACACGTCTTCATATGTAGGCAATACATGACTAAACCAAGTGATAACCCAACTCAGGGCAAAGATTGTGCCGACTTCTGACCGCTCCAAGTGATCGCTAAGGGACTGGTTTTCATGCTTAACGATTATCGGTATTATATCCATCAAATCAGATGTCTTTTCCATAGTCTTCTCCATATACGCCTTGAAATGTGTCTTGGACAATTTATTGACACAATAAAAGGCCATCTCTTCGCCTAATATCAAGAGAAAAGTGACACAAATGTCGTGATATCCCTGAAAATAATGCAAATCCGGGTTTTTTATCAGAACTCTCATAATTAGACGAATCAATGAGTCCTGCATTGAAATGCGTTGACTCTCACCAATACATGGAGGGAACCGTTTCAGTGATCGGTTCACATCTAAAATCACTTGATTATAGAAGGGATGACCTTCGATAGTGTCGGTGTCCGGTCGTGGACTCGTCTCTAATACCGAAACGCGAATCAGTTTCGGCCAAATCTTTTGTCGCAACCGATCGCTAATAAATCCGGAGCCGATTGTCGCTAAACTTTTAAGTCCATTGATATCAGATCTTTGCAGACAATCCAATACTTCCAATAAATGTTTCGGATCGTTGTCTAACACTTGACTCTCTTTCTCAACACTTTGTTGCAAGTCTTCAAACGATTCATCATTTTTATCATCAAATATCGTCTTTTCATTGTCTTCGCTCTCATCGAAAGCTTTTTTAATACTTTTGTCGACAATTTGTTTCATTTTATACTCAAAATAGTGATTAAAACGATTTAAAAGTCATCGAATTTATTTGTTTATACTTTGATCCCATTTAGAAAATTGTTTACAAAGATTCAAATAAAACGTAATGAATAAGATAACAAATTATTAAACCCTCTTTTCTTTCTTACACCAAGTCTTAAGATATTTTGCAAATAATAAATGTCTTCATTTATATGTAACGTAGTTTTTGAGTCTATTTTAAAATCATATGTTTTTTGCGTTTTTCAAAAGTTTTTTTAGTTTAAACGACAATTAAATATTTAATTGAAAACTAATATTTGATTAAATCTTATAATTTGTATTTTGATTATAAACGATTGGAGTGAAGACTAGATGGCTCAGGGTAAACTGAAAGTGAAGGCTAAATTGCCAGCCAATGCAAAACAACATTCTGTCCACAGAGGCCATAACCGCATCAGAAAAGGTTTCATTCAATTTTGATCTCATTTCATATATCAGAAAGTGAAGCAACTTTCACACAATTAACCATGATTAACCATGATTAACCATGATTAACCAGGATTAACCATGATTAACCAGGATTAACCATGATTAACCAGGATTAACCATGATTAACCAGGATTAACCATGATTAAC